>BRXY01000132.1:0-58432 GCA_030267945.1 Triparma strigata
ACCCTAACCCTAACCCTAACCCTAACCCTAACCCTAACCCTAACCCTAACCCTAACCCTAACCCTAACCCACACAATCTAATTGATACGCTTCAGTCGCGTTCCCCGTCTCTCTCTCTCTAGATGGCGATCCAACCTTCATCATGTCGCTGTGGAAGGGCGCTGGCGCGGCCTGGAGGGCAAAGATCCTCGAGGACTCAGGCAACACCTTCTCCTCCGTTATTAAAGTTGTCTAGGAAACATCTTCGCTCACTGGCGTTCAGCTGGACTCTTACAAGGTCGAGCAGGCATTCTACACCGGCGGCTTTGCAGTTCAGGCTGTCGCAGCGAAAGCTACGGTACCAAAATGCCTGATGTCTCTTGATTGGAATGCTGCCGCCAAGGAGGTCAAGGGCACATTGAAAAAGGCAAAGGGCAAAAAGCGAAAGAACAACAATAATAATAGCGCTTGTCCGTATCTCGGATCTGCCCCTCGATTTTTCTCCGTTCTCGAAGACTTGTCCGTCAGCCTACCCGTGACTGCTGAGGATTTGACGTTCCAACAGGCCACTGCGGCTTTGGACTGGTGCGCATCGTTTCATGCAACCTTCGTCGGCCTGAACGGAGCGGCGTGCTCCTCGAGCAACTGCCCGAATAGAAATCACGATCAGCTTCGCGGTCTGTGGCAAGTTGGTGGGTTTTGGTCGCTGGACCGGAAGGAGGGAATGTTACGGACGATGGAGAAAACATACTCTGACGAGCTTCGCAGCAGGGTTTACAAAGAACTGCCGTCTTTGAAAGGTAACGAAGGAGTCGCCAATCTTGCGAAGCGGTTACATGCCGCAGCTCGACCTTTAAGAGAACGTTTATCTTCCTCGTGTAACAATCCAAGTTGGTACGCGTTAGTCCATGGAGACCTCAAAGGCGCCAATATAGCGCTTCCAACTAACTGCGGTTCTGAAAGCGCCAGTGCAGCTGTTTTTGATTTTCAGTGGACAGGCGGGGGTCTTCCTGTTGTTGACCTCGCATAATTTTTCCTTTCCGCAGTCGATCATTCGGCGCTGGGGGCGGAGGAGGAATCAGTGCTGCTGACGAACTATTATCAAAAATTTAAGATGCGGTCTGGCAAGAAGTCGCTGCCGAGCTTGCAGGAGTTTCTCGTTCTATTCGACGTGGCCTTCCTCGACTGAATGCGGTGGCTGTGCGGCTACGGACTTTGGGGCGGGCCCGCTGAGGAGTGGAGTTTGCTGAAGGCCGACGAAATCTTGAATAAACTCGAATGCGGGAAGGGAATATTGAGTGAGGCTGGGTACCGAGACGCCCTCGTGTCATGAGCAAATATAAAATAAGAAATTCATAATATCAAACCTATAGACCTTGCAGCTTCGCTTTAATATTTTCAATCTCCTCCCTCGCCTTCTCCCCGTGTCTCATCTCCAGTATCCTTGCGAGCCCCATCCACCCCGGTTTCTCCGTCGGAAATTCCTTAGTAAGTTGCCGAAAGACCTCCTCCGCCGCCTCGAACTTCTTCATCCCTGCAAATACCTGTCCGAGTGTCATCGTTAACTTTCCGACCAAGCCTTTCCCCGTCTTCAAGTAGCTTCCAAAATCGCTATCATCTCCGACTATCCCCCTCGTCGCACCTTCGACGATCGCCTTCTGCGACGAGCGAAGCGACGAGTTAGAATGAAGTGGCGACGATAGTGGCCGAATGGCGCCTTACCTTCAGATAACCTATGCTCTTCTCCAAAACATCACTGGCTCCGCCTAAATCCCCCTTCACCGCCATCCCATTAGCTCTCAAATTATCCACCATCGCAAGATTGACCGCCGCCTTGAGAGTCGTTTCCTCGTCAGCCATAGCTCTTACGAATTTTTCTGCCGCTCCATCGTAATCCTGCGCCTCCGCCAACGAGCTTCCCCAATTAAGTAACGCCGGACCGTAGTCGTTTTTAACGTCGACTGCGTTCGAGTAGCACTTCAATTCTTTATCCCTTTCGCCTCGTTCGGAGTATTTTAATCCGAGGTTGTACTGCAACTCGTAGTCATCTGAATTGATTGACGCTGATTTTTCGTAAGCTACGATAGATCCCTGTTGAGGAGCGGGGCGAAGCGACCGAGGAGCGAAGCGACCGAGGAGCAAAGCGACGAGTTAGAATGAATTACTATGCGTAGTCGGCTCGTTGTCGTTGTTCACTCATCTCTCAGCCTCTCACCTGTGCGTCACCTTTCTTACTCAAAATAACGCCGAGCGAAAACAAACCATCACTGTCGTCTGGAATCAGCTCCAACGCCTTCCTCAGCGTCCTCTCGGCCTCCTCAACCTTATCTTGAACCAACAGCACCTCACTCAAATCCTTCAAGCACGTCACGCACTTCCCGTTAATCTCCAGCGCCCACTCAAAGTACTTCTTCGCCTCCTCCAGCTCCCCCTTCCCCCTAAACTCCGCCCCCCTGTTCTTCAACCTCCTAACATGCTCAACCTTATCCTCTATCAGCAAAAACGCTCCCAGAATATACCTCTCTCCCTCCGTCACCTTCTTGCCGCCGTGCCTGACGCTCCCCGGCCTGAACGTTACTCCCCCCTTCTCCATCTCTACCGTCTCCCCCCCCAAATGTTCGAAGTAAGTTCCTCCCCCCTTGAAATCATCCTTCCCACTAAGCGCTAGCGTCATCGCTAATATACCGTTGTCAACGTGTGTGTCCGTACGAGGGTGAGTAGAATTATACCGAAGCAACGCGACAGAGTGCGCTCTGAGGACGGAAGGTGACGAGACTATGTTAGGGAAGAGGGTAGCGAGGGAGGGGAAGATGGAGGAGGAGAGGTGGGAGTTGAAGAGGGAGCGAGTTTGAGGGAGGTTGGTCAACCAGTCGCCGCCGAGCTTGTACTTTCCGCTGAGAACGAGAAGGTGTTTTATAGCGTTAGAAATCGGGACGAAGTTAGGCACGGTTAATATCCTCTCGGCCTCTCACCTTTTGTATTCGCCGTTTAGCACCCCTTCTTCTTCCGCGAGCTTAACTATTTCCTCTGCCTGCTCAGGCGTGAGGATGGGTGTTTCATCTGCGAGCCCGATCGGGATTAGATAACCGAACGCCTTTTTTTTAACCTACCTCTAGTAGGAAAGCCTCACCTTTCGTAACTTTGATTAAGTCTAGGGGGTATTTAAAATCGTTTTGGAAATCTTCAGGAGGGACTGAACCCATCGAGTACGATGTGTAGTCGAGGTCAGGGGCTGCAGTGCCGTTGCCGCAGTAGTATATCTCGCAGCTCGATGCACACTCAGAGTCATGGTCACGGACGTTGGCGTCGAGGGCGGATTTGAAGGCCGAGCCCAGCCGTGAGATTAGAGAGGTCAGGTCAGCTGAGACTGGGTTTTCGCAAGTCGCAGTGGAAGGTGAACACCCTGAATCTCCACCTCTGAACTTCAATACGGGGGATGCATAGATTAATGAC
Organism: Triparma strigata; assembly: GCA_030267945.1. NCBI lineage: Eukaryota > Bolidophyceae > Parmales > Triparmaceae > Triparma > Triparma strigata. The sequence continues at coordinate 3,433 of BRXY01000132.1, forward strand.
GGGGGTAGAGGTAAATTTGAAGGTATATCGCGCTGCCACTGCATGAACTCGAATTTGGTGCTATTTGAGGTGGAATCTGCTACTACAACTGCTGGAGGCACGATGTTAGAATATAGAATGGGCGACGGAGCGAAGCGACCGACCTAACCGCTTGCGGCGAGGCCCGAGCGTAAGCGAGTACCGAGGGAGCGAAGCGACCGAGAACCCCGTACGTAAATATCGCGAGTACCCCCACGTGCTTTGCTCCTCGCTAAACTAAGTTGTACGGGCAGCTTAAGAATGTGCTCGCTTGGTTCAGACCTTTCGTCGGACCGACCAAAATAGTCACTTACCCTTGGCCGTAATTAGCAATAAAACAATCACGCTCGGCATTTGACGCTTCTTCATCTGAGACATGTTCACTGTATCGATCAATAGGAGCTGAAGACCTTCTGAATTGTAAAATAACGCGTCTGGACTGATAATAATCAGTAAAAAGTTCAATATTCTGTGAAATGTCACTGAAACTTGTTGATTTGCGTTGATTTGCGTCAATTACAGCAAATAAATCATATTCGCATTTTCATCATCCGAAGTAGATTCCAACCTGAAGTAGTGTTTCGTCGTCGTAACACACAATTAAGGCACAATTTAAGGCACTTTATTTTTAGGGCCCTACGGTAGTCCTCCCACATGTCATCCTTTAACTACTCCAAATGGGATAATATCGAATGTTCATCCTCAGAAGACGAAGATGACGGTAGAGGCGACGACAGAGGTATGCCGCAAGTGACAAAATTCGATAATAAATCAACCATAACATTCGGTGGCAATGGCCCCGTTACAGTTGCAGACAGCACCAACAGTGTTGATACTCCAAGCGCTCCTACTCCTACTCCTGCTGTTAGGGCTCCCATATCTCCTTCCGAACTTCCTACTCCTCCTCCTCCTTCCTCCCCTCCAACCTTCAAAGGCGGTTCCTTCCTCTACCCCTCCTCCCCCTCCAATCCAATAATAACCTCCCCCCAATCAATCCACTGGTCCCAAACCTCAACATCCTTAACCCTCTCCCTCCTCCTCCCCCCCTCCCTAAAATCCCCCTCCATAACCTGCACCTTAAAAAACGCTTCCCCCTTCACCTCCCGTAACTCCACCGTCGGTTCCCCCAAAACAACCCTAAAAATAACCTTCTCCTCCCACTCCGTCCTCTCGGAAATCCTCCAACACGACGTCTACATCAACGACGAAGAGGAGACCGAAGACGAACATACCCCTGAATGGGAGGTTATCACCTATTCTAAACAATCCAATGATACCGTAGATACCGTCGAAAGGTATTTAACAATAACGTTAGAAAAGGCTACACCGTCATCTAACGTTGTTATATGGTGGACGAAGGTTTTTAGGGATGTAGGGGAAGAGGTTGTTGTGGAGAGAGAAGGGGGGAAAGGGATGAAGGAAACGTGGGAGGAAGCGCATAGGATGTTTAGGGAGAAGGTTAAGGGGAGGGGGAAGGAGGAGGTTTTTTATTAGAATGAATTAGGCTTTTAGCTTTGTTATCTTTTTGAGGAGCATTTTGCTTTTCACATTTCCATTCTCCTCTGTCATTTGAGCCTCCTCCAGCAAAATGGCTTTTTGGAGACGTCAAAATCTTTGTACATTTTTTTGACTTTGGTAACAATTCGAATAACTTAACGACGTTTACTAAAAAAAATTATTTTAAATTCCGATAGCAATGCTCGATTTGTACGTGAAAATCATTTCATATCACGTATTGAACGTCGTTAAGATATTCGAATTGACCAAAGTCAAAAAAATTCACAAGATTTTGAAGTCCCCAAAAAGCCACTCTCCTCCTCTGCTCATTTGTCAGAGATTTAGAGAACGATTCTCCATCCAAATCCCTTCATTGATACTTTACGCGATCTCACTCATCCTTATTTGTCCCTTGTGACGTTGTCGTATAATAGTTGCTCAATTCTGGTGGTAATATAAGCCTCGTCGCGTCATAATGCACGCTAGAGAGGCCTCTGATGGGCGGAACAATGCAGAAGAGATCCGAACCCTCCTAATGGTAAGGGATATAGTGTGAATATAAGCGCAGCTGTCGTTTAGACATTATGACGACAGGACATTTATTAAGGAAATGTCGACTTATATAACCTGACTATAACGAAACTAGTGTCCTTATTAGACAATGTTATAATATATATATGTTAGACAATGTACTCCGAGGACCCTTCGGTACTTTACATTGCCCTAACGGGCCCCTAACGGGCGCCTAACGGTGTCTTCTAACCCTAACACACTATACTACACGTTACTGCACTACAGTCATCACAAACACCTTCTCAAACTGTTGATATGCACTCTACTATTAGTATTGGTACTAGAACTATTACAAGTTCTACTGCTTCTATTAGAGCTACTCCTCCTACTAGAGCTCCTACTACTTCTACTACTACTAGAGCTCCTAATACTACTACTACTACTACTACTAGAACCCCCCCTACTAACCATATGAGCGCTCGAATATCTCCTCAAATAACAGATAACCTAACACCCACGTCTCCTACCTCATCTCCTCATCCTCATCCTTCAATTCCCTTCATATCTTCAACATCAAATACTTTCGTCCCTCTTAACATCATTGACTCTCATCACAAAAAGTTCTACTTAAATGCGGACACTAAGTGGACGGTGGAGAAGCTTATGGAGTACGGGGAGCACGTGCACGGGATTAAACCGGAGTTGCAGAGGTTGATATTCATGGGGAAACAGGTAAGACCACCTCCACAGACTTCCTTCCCGCCACAGGCGACCGATCGACAATTCCCTCCCGACATAGACTTCCCTCCCGCCACTTCCCTCCCTCCACACCCAATACCCCCCCCCAACTGACCCCCACCCCCTACACACACACACACCACAAAAAACAGCTTACCAACGAACCCTCCAAAACCTTAAAAGACTTCAACATCCTCGGCCCCAAAGAAAAAGTAATCCACCTCTTCCCCAAGCCCCCCTCAACCCTCGCCCCTGCCCCCTCCACCTCCACCTCCCCCCCCGCCCCTCCCCCCCCCCACCTAACCCCTCAACCCCCCCGCCTCCTCGTCGCCGACGAAGCCGCCGCCCTAACCCTCCACCGTCAACTAAACCCCTCCTCCCCCACCTTCCACTCCGCCCTGGAGAACCAGCGTCGCGTGAAAATGCTAAGCGCTCTACTTATTTTAATTTGTATGATGCAGCTTTTGACGCTTTTCACGATCGTTGCGGGGATTCAAAGTGAACCTAATAGAGAGGTTACTAATGATGAAGGTAGTGACTGCGTTGACGATCCTGCGAATTGTGGTATGAAGGAGGTAAAAGCACATCTCATAACCTTATGTGTGTTTTTATTTTATGTAGAATATTCTAACATGTCCCTCTTTCCCAACACCCCTCCCCCCCCCCCTTCCCCCCCCGACACCCAGCAACCCGCTTACGTAATCCGAACCTGGAAAAACGCCGACTACGTCGACCTCTCAATGTCCATAACCGGAATCTGGGTCGGCCTAACAGGCCTCAAAGCGACCCAAAACGAACTATACTCTACGGCTAGAACGTACTTTTTAAGTCTTTTGTTTGTTGGATGGACGTGGGTTGGTTTTAGTTATTATGATACTTTTACTAGAGCTAAAGAACAGGAACAGTCTAAGGAGGCTAACGCTGCCGAGACGAACGACGATTATTCGAGTGGGGACGATCCTGATATTTTTTTCTCGGCGCTTTTCGCGAGCTTTTTGACGCTTACGGTTTGGAGTGTTTGCTTTTATAGGGCTTATATGTATCAGAGGGATTTGTGGTTGAGGGATAGGTTGGAGGTTGAGAATGAGAGGAGGAGGGTGGAGGAGATACTGAGGAGGGAGGATGAGCAGACGAGGAGGGAGGAGGAGGTGAGGAAAATTATTTACACCAGAAACACCCCGACAGGCATATTCTAACAACAAATCACCCTGAACAAATCACAGAGGGTTAGGAGGGAGATGAGGGAGGAGGTAGAAGGGACGGCGGTGGAAATGATGAGTATTAGAGGAGAGGAGAGAGTCTAAGTGGGGGAACAATGAGAGGGGTTGGGTGAAGGCTGACATTAAGCATTCTAACAATTTAAGTTAAGAACGATTTGAAGAATTTAAAAAGCTTATCGTACATTCTCCCACCCCACCCCCCTCACCACCCACCAACAAAGACCCACCAACCCTCTCTTTCTATCCCCACAGTTTCGGCTGCTCTGGTTTTGTCTTGTGTGCAGGTGTTACTCCTGCCATCATGGCATTTTCGGGTTGAGGTCCTGGAAGAACAGCAACAGAAGACAAAACATGTTAGCATGCGTAGTAGTAGTATAGTATATATGAAAATTCACGTTGGGGTTCTCGGTCGCTTCGCTCCCTCGCTCACCTCCTCCTCCAGGCAAAGTCATGGTCGGCTTAACCTTCCCCACATTTCCATTCGTACCATTGCCAACTGATGGTAACGCCGGCACCTTATCGGCCGCCTCTGTCTTATCGGGCATGGACACGCACATTCCCATCTCCTCCGCTAAAAAAATCCAACAATCTAACTTGACCCAACGTCTGCTAATCCGGACTCAGCGCGATGTCGACACAATCGAAATACCCACACTCAATAACACCGCCTAACTAGTTCGTTCAACTTCTTCGTTGTAATTTTCCTTCCTTTCCTTTCCCGACGTCGAAACCTTCCCCCAAGAAAAAGCGGTGACAAGTGATAGTTTTTCCTCACGCTCCTAACCCAGCCTACTTCTAGCTCCGTCCAACAGTTTCAGCAAACAGAACTAACAGCGACACCTAACAACTAGCGACACCACCGCTCGCTCTCGAGAATGAACGACACCGGTCGATCCCGAAGAAATTTCGATCCAGTCGGCAAACGTGGACACAACACGAATATCTTTCGCTATACCACCCCTGTCAAATTTCTGAGCCATTTCCTTTGTCCCTCCCCCCCTCCTTCCTCCACCACCAAACCCCCGGCACACTCATGTTCAACATACTCAATTTCTTACTCCTACTATCCCTCTCCTTCACAAATTTGAACTCCGCTCTCGCCGCATTTGGAAGGTAAACATGAAAAAGATCCTTCGTTCCCATTCCCTCTCCTCCCCCCTGTCTCACCCTCCTTCCCCCCCCTTCCAGGGCGGCCACCTGCGCATCCACCTGCGTCGACGCAAAGTGCGTCTGGAAAGACGGCGACCCTCCCTCCCCCAACGAGGCCACCTGCGACGGCGTCGGAGATGGAGACGGAGACGGAGAGTACTGCAAATCCAACGAAGATTATGTCGTGAACACGTTCGAGACGCCGGTGGCGAAGCTGGCGGAGGACATTCTGGTGGAGGATTCGCAAGCGAGTATGGATATGAGAATAAAGATTTGCGAAAGTGAAGAACAGGTAAGTATCAAGCCCCTTTTACCTCCCTCCCCCCCCGTCCTAACAAAACCTCACGAAATCCCAAAAACGCGCAGCAAGAGGAGAGCTTGTCAACTTACGTTTACACTTTCAATGTGTACGCGGACGACGTGCTCTTCTATACTGAGGGCTTGAAGTGCAAGGACGGCACCGTGGACATCTGCTTGCCCGGAGGTAGCAAGTATACGTTTTCTATTGCGAGGTGAGACATTTATACTTATACATTATATATTCACGTGGGGTTCTTGGTCGCTTCGCTCCCTCGGTCTCGCTAACGCTCGTGAGACATTTATGCTTATACATTATATATTCACGTGGGGTTCTCGGTCGCTTCGCTCCCTCGATACTCGCTACGCTCGGTCTCGCTAACGCTCAGGCCTCGCTTCGCTCGATAGCCGATCCACCGTCAACCCAGAAGTTGAAATTTCAGTCAGGCAGTGTTTCATGCCAGTTGAGTCCTGCTTCGTCCCCTTTGAGGGGCACGCGATTACTGACCCCTGGAAGGCATACCTTGGATTTATGATCCTGTTTAGCATGATAGGCACCACCTTCGTGAGAAAGACGAACAATTACAAGGGGGAATCTGACATTGAGGATCAGGTGAGAAGCACATAAATACACCATGGTCTCGCTACGCTCGGGTCTCGGCCGCAAGCGGCCTCCTCTTATGAAGCCCTCATATTTCTAACTCGTCGCTTCGCTCCTCGCGCTCGATCGCAGGTCGCCAACTCGTCTGGCTTCCATGCCCTACCTCCTCGCTACTGGACAATCCACTTCCTCTACCTCTTCCAGGCAATCTTCGCTATCGTATTTGGGGGCGTAGTCTACTGGGCGTCCTTGTGTCCACGCCGAATCGGGAGCCTATTGGATAGCGACCACGCCGAGGAAATCAAGGAGACGCTGTGCTCTAATAAACAGATCCGTTACTGGATGTGGTACGTCGGCTGGCTGTTTCACCTGGCCGGCTTTGGGTTGAGCATTCACGTTTATGTTAGTGTGTGCGCACTGTACTTTAAGAAGAAGAGACTCGGAGAAGCCGAGAAGGAGAGGTGAGAAGCTGTCTCGTTACTCCGCTCCTCTCTCTACCTGACTAGGTATATTTATTCTCATTCTAACTGTCCCAAATCCAACCCTAACAGTGAAAACCCAGCACCCATCGATTCAGACCAGAAGACAGTGATCTTCGGTTCTGACCACCCAACTTTCCGCTATTTCATCATCGCTTGCTGCTCGCCAATCATGACCCCGGCCACCGCTCTCGTCAACGTCGTGATGACGGCGACTCCGCTTGGTGGCGTCTTCCAGGCCTGCTTCTTCCTAGTCCCGTTCTGGGAATTTTACGAGCAGAGAGATTTGATCCATCACATCAGGATCAAGGGCGCCAGGATCAAGTTGCACCTGAGCTTCACCGACGCCTACTTCTTCTATCTCACCGAACTAATGAAAAACTACATGTCCTGGAACCTCTATGAATACATGTGTTGGATTTCGTTTGGTGGATCCAAGAAGAAGCAGAATAAGTGGCTCGACCAGCACATCACGTGGAGAGGTAACGTTCCACAAGGTGAGAGCGTGTCTCCTTCGCTCAATCTCCTCTCTCGCTCGCTCTGCACTTCTAACTCGTCGCTTCGCTCCTCGGCTCGTCCTTCGCCCTCGCAGGCTTGAACAACGATTTCAGGATACTCGACAAGCACTTTCCTTTCATGGAGAACGTTAAACTAGGTATTCTGGCGGTCTTCTTTGGCTGGTGTCCAGTCCTCTGCGTATTTCACATGTATCCGTTCTATGACTGCCGGTGAGTGATATGGGCGTTCACGTTGGGGGTCTCGGTCGCTTCGCTCCGTCGGTCTCGCTAACACTCGATACGCCGTCATCGCAGAATTCGTAACCTAGTCCTAGGCGGTTCTCGGCTTAAACTGGGCAAATACTACACCTTCAATGGCTACTTGAAATGTTATCTTTCCGGTTGGTGTGGCCTGTTCTCTGCCGACTACAAAACCTACGTCGACGAGAACATCAAGTACAGCAAGGCGTTGAAGGCAATCAACTCCAGGCAGGCTAGTTCCTTTGAGGCCGAGATGCAGGGCAACCCTCTGCCCGAGGCCCAAGAGAGAGAGAAGAAGATGAAGAAGAAGAAGAAGAAAAAGGAGAAAAAGGACAGGGACGGTAGATCGTCGAGGTCGTCGAAGTCCAAATCAAACACCCCCCCGCAGGGGGCACTTCCTCCTCTCCCTCCTCCAAGGGAGCCTGAGTCAGAAGAAGAGGATGACGGACCTGTATCGCCTCCTCCGCCACCACCGCCGCCACCACCGCCGCCTCCAGTTCCACCTCCAGCTCCGCCCCCTCCGAAAGTTAAAGTGTGGAGCAAGCATTACCACGAAGCTTCTCAAAATCACTACTACACGCATTCAGAGACCGGCGAGAGCACATGGACGGCGCCGAAGAATTTCCCTTACGATTAACGAACAAAATAAGAATTTAAGCAACAATCATGTAGTACTTGGTCTTTTTTCGCCCCCAGATCTTCTCCGCATTGTGGCGCTAACATCCCCCCCGGTTGCTCTCAAAACCCTACGCAACTCCTCAGTTGACACTTCGAAACGGAACCTGTACAGCTGGCTGGCCAGCTTACTATACCCTTCGTAATCCGTAAGGAGGACACTGCTCATTTGGTCCCAAACTTCGCCCAAATCACTTGTCTCGGCAAAATGCTTTTCCATTCTCTTCCTAATCTCCTCGCACTTCACCTTGATGACGTTGGCTCCAACCTCCTTGGTCAGAGTCCTCACAAACGTCGCCCTGGGACAATGTATGGGCACGTCCTGGTCCCCCACATCCTTCCTGATCCTGTCGATGTTATTGAACAGAACGTACAGCCCCTTGAGCTCCCTCTTGATGCTCCAGGTTATGTAGGAGTTGGTGGCCTGGTTCAGCATCACCTTGGCAGTGTCGAGGTGCGGCTTGAAGAAGAAGAGAAGCTCGGATCGTTGAGACACCGTCGCGATGAAGAAGGCGCAGTTTTCAATTATCAGAACTTGCTGTGCGTACTGCTTGTCGCAGGAGGGGCGGGAAGTGACGATGTCAAGGGATTGGAACAGGGCGTCAGCGAGGCTGCGACGAGCGAATCGACGAGTTAGAATAATGCAGTAATGAACTCGCTCGTCCTTCGCTTCTCACCTCGTTAGGCTCGTGGCAATCGAACCAGGAGTCACCCCCGAATTCGTGCTCAAGACGCGATAAACGAATGACGGGTACTTGCTGAAGCTCTGCATCACGCCGGCCCGCTTGCCGTTGAGAGGCACTCCGACGCTCTGGCTGACCCACATGATCTGCTCGTTGAGCCAGCTGCGCCAGCAGAGCTCTGCACGGGATCGAAGCTTTCCGAGGAAATTGATTGCAGTCTTCTCGCCTTCGCCGCTGGCCCCGGCTTCGAGTCTAGCTATGGCCTCCTCGAGCTTCTGAGAGCCGATCAGATTGCTCACGACACCTCCTCCTTCGGTCTCAGAGCAGCCCACCAGCTTATCGAGCTCCTGCTCGATCATCTCGATCCCCTTCTCGACACAGGACGAGACGGCATCCGCGTTCCTGGACGCCTCCGCGGCAGAGACGTTTTCCCCGCTGTCCGTCTCGAGCGAGAAGAGGGCGGAAACGAAGAAACCCTCTCGGGTGATGAGGGGCAAGAGGTCCCCGAGGGCGTCCTCGAGCTTGTCTCCCCTCTCTCTCGCCCCGAAGTCCTTGTCGGTGCTCGCGACCGAAGTGTCGGATCCTTGTGTCAGGCTCCTGAGCGTGGTGCTCGGGTAATCCTTGAGATCGGTCACATGCGAATGGGCGCTCGTCAGAATCCCCGCGCACTTGAAGTATCCGCTGACGCCTTTGCCTCCGTAAAGGCCTAACTTGACGCTTTCGCTGTACCCCTTCCTCAGCGCCGGGACCAGCTGCGGCTTGAGAATCGTCAGTGTCTGCACCAGCGGTTGAAACTGAAGAATGAGCGACTGGTACCGCCGCTGGAGGGCCTTGAGGAGGGCGGCGTAGTGCTCCCGGGTTTCTTCGAAGGCTGCGACGAGCGAAAGACGAGTTGGAATAAAGTAACGATAGTGAGTGACTCATTTCCAGCTTCTCACCTCCGGCGTCGACAACGTACAGGCCCGAAGCGAAGTCTTCTCCTGCCTCCGCCAGAATCCTCAGCACGAAGTCGCCGAGCGCTCTGCAGAACGTCTCCTCAGTCTTCATCAAGTCGGCTACCCGCTCGTTGACGGCCGCGAGATGCACCCCGCCGCCCTCGGCTGCTCGGTCCAGGGCGGCACGGAGGACAGTCCTAGCCGATGCAATTTTCTCAACGGCCGAGTCGTCAATGTCGTCGAGATTGATGTGCCTCGAGGAGTTATTCGCGTTCGAACCCAAGAGAGTACTCAGCGGGTCCTTCAAAACGGCCTGCAGCTCCTCGTCGATTTCCAAGCCGTTCAGCAGCCTATCCATTTCCGTCGTCAGGGAGGCGTAGGATCTCCACGTCTGCTCGAGGGCGTTGTTCTCCTCTTCGATTAGGGCGCAGTCATCGGTGAGAGGCTTCACGGCCGCTGTGCGATCAAGCAGCCACATTTCCATACTCTCGAGCTCGCCGTCGAGGTCGTCAAGGGTGGTTATGAGGGAAGACAAGGCGAGCTTGCGTCCGGCAACGCTCTCCCTAGTCGCGATACTGTCCTCCTCCCAAGATATGAGCTGATTGCAACAGTCCGACTCCAGCTGAGCGAAGCGAGGTCCGAGCGTTAGCGAGACCGAGAGAGCGAAGCAACAGAGAACCCCCACGTGAATATATAATATAAGATACACTCTCACCTTGGCCAACTTCTCCCTCAAGAGCTTGTTCAAGCCCGCCGCGTCGGTCTCGCTCCATGGCAAATTGTTGAGGACTTTTTCAGCGTCCAGCTGCGGCGAGCGAGGAGCGAAGCGGAGAGTTAGAATACGTAGCGGCGAAAGAGGGTCGTATTTTCTCTTACCTCCTCTTCCCTATTACTGAAGAGATTAGCATTGGCAGATTTCTTCCCCGGGCTCTTCCCCGGCGTCAGGTTGCTACTGCCGCCGTTGCTCGGGTCGCCGTTGTTATCCTTTGCGTTTGCCTGCTCCTCCTCTTCAAGCAGCTGCGTAAGAGCTAGGTTGTCCGCGAGAAACCCATGAACCTCGCTCAAAAAGTCCAGCTCCTCAATGTCGATTCCGTCGATCGACAGGGTCTGGTCACACAGCACCCTTTTCAGCTGCACGAGGTTCCACACGATGGCCTCCCTACTGTCGAAACCGTTGTCGTTGTCGCCCGCGAGCATTTGAGGCGTCGCCGAGAACTCCAGCTGCGGCTGCGACGAGCAGGAGGGGAGCAGGGGGGAGGGGGTGAGAGAGGCTGTGCGAGTATTTTTGTGGCGCCCGCAGTCCCTCACCTCGTCTTCGAACTTGAGCTCCAGATTCCCTCCTGTTCGGCCGCTAGTTCCGACACTGCCTCCCGGGCACGACACTCTTTTAAGGTTGGAGAGCAGCGCCTGTTGGCGAATTTCGATCTTCAAGGGGGCGGAGGGGTCGGTTTTGGGGAGGACGACCACGTATATCATGTAGGGCGTCGGCGACTGGGAGGGGGAGGACTTTGAACGGTTTCGGAGGCGTTGGGGGGTGGAGGGGTTGTTGTTGTTGTTGTTGTTGTTGGAGGAGGAGGAGGAGGAGGAGGCTAGCAGCGTGGGGTCGCAGGTTGGCGGGACATTTACGACAGCGAAGAAACGGTCCTTCCCCTGACTCCAGTAACTAGCAACGTTGGTCAGAGAAGAGAGAACGTCCTCGTTCCCCACGTAAGAGTGGTCAGGCTTCTTTATCTTGCTGCAGAAGAGTACTTGCGCAGCGTTGGGGTCAATCTCATTTGGGTCCCTGTTGAGTTCGTCCAGATCAAGCGCGGGGTCGTTCAGGTTGTTGCCGCCAGAGAACATTTCTTCGACGACCTTGGTCACCGAACCCTTGACGTCGAGGTCTATGTCTGGCTTTGTGTTTAACCCTGTGTTATTATAATTGTTGAATGAGGAAATGCCGGCATTATTTTCACCGTTAATATTGGAAGGGTGGCGGCGGCCAGTCACGCCCATGGTCGATTTCTTGGCCGACGCTAGGAATGACACTATTGAGGACTTCCTGCGCCTGGCCGGAGTGGCAGTTGACATCGTAAGGGGCGGGCTTTTTATCAGGAAGAGGGAGGTAGGATCGTCGAGGGATCTTAATTTTGTGTTATGATTACACGAGGTTCCTCGTCAAAGATTAGAACAGTATAAATGGATGGATGATGTATGTGTTGAGATGGGCGGGACGTGTAATTGTCCGCAACCGAGGAGTGATGTGTTTTGTGGAGGATTTTGGGATGGTCCTGGAAAATCCTATGCAAAAACCACACTTGTCCATTTTCTACGCAATTAAAATATAACTAATTCTTACCAGATCGTGGCGGCGGGTCGCAGACGATATAAAAACATCCTAATACACTTTCGCTCATCCTTCCCCCCTTCAACAACAGCAACAACAGCACACGCCCCAGCAGGCAAGATCCTCGAAGAAGATGGAGTCGACATCTCGGGCGCCGGTGAGGATCGAGGCGCCCAGCTTCAAGCCGCCAAACAAGGGTCTCTGCTGGCTTTGGCTCTGCCTCCTGTCGTCCGTGGTCATGTTCGTTGGGATTGGAATGATTGGTCCCGCCGTGTTCATCACGACCGAGAGTAAGCATGTGTATCCTCTCGAGGTGAGCGAGGATTCGGACACGGCAACCTGGGTGGGCAGGCTCACCGACATGACCAAGCTCCACCAGCTCATCTATCTAGAGGCCGAAGTGAAGAGGCCTGAGAACATTACCTCGAACGTTGAGTTCACATACCAGCAAGAGATCATCGTCACTGCTCTGGGCGGCAAGCACTACGTTCTTGGGCACGGGACAGAATACAAGGACAAGATTGTCGACAGAAAAAGGCACATCAAGACAATCACATGCAAGGCGGGGGAAAGCTGGTGCTCCACCATTGCCATCTTTGCCACGCATCAAGTCCTTTACGAGGAGTACCGGGTGGCCGTTGAGTTTGTGCACCCTGGTGAATTGGGAACCTTCTGCCCTCACTGCACGGGCAACGGAGTGCAGAATTTTTACGTGAGGTTCGGGATGCACTACATAAACCCGAATTTCACCCGTTGGCAGATTTGTTGGAAGATCCTCTTCACATTTGTCACTCTGCTCGTCATGATCCTACCTTGCAACGGCGGACTTGCCGGGTACTTTTATCAGCTCAGAAAGGTCCTGAGGTCGAATTGGACCGACTTGCAGGTAAGATCTACTAGTAATTGGCCATCACCGCTAAGCAATTCTAACTCGTGAACGACTATCTTTTGCAGGTTTGGATTGGCGTTCTCCTCGGCATGCTCTTTTTCTTCAACGACCCGCTGTTTCTAATCGAAGTGTTTTTCGAATACGGGGCGCTGCTGTCGGCCGTGTACATCCTCTTCCTCTGCGCATTCCTCTCGACCTTGATGTTCTTCTGGCTGTGCATGCTCCACGAGACCAGCAAGGTCGGCGGGAGGATTGTGGAGGGCGGGAACGTCAAGATTGTGAAAGGGATCGGCTTCTATCTTCCAAAGGTCATTTTCTGCGCCATGTTTTGGATTTTGATTACGGTCGCTTACATCTACGTGAGGGTGGCGCAGGAGGGTGATCCCAGCTACGACGCTTTGGAGGACTCCATGCACTACAAACTTATAACTACCACAGTGAGCGTGGCGATGGCAATCTACACGGGTTGGATTCTCTACCATGCGTTGAATGCAATGGGAAATGTCAAGAAACTCCCGCCCCAGATTCTCTTCACGTTCCTCTTCTCGGTCCTCATGATTGTGCTCGTGATAATTTGCATGGGGATTGGAGCGACTTACCCCTTGCCCTCCGCGAGCTATGAGTTCTTGATGTTTTACGGGTTGACGAACGTTTATGTTTGGACCTTGGCCTTTGCATACGCTCCTCTCTACTCGGGTAGCACTGCTCTGACGGAGGAGAGTGACGGGATTGAGGTTGGACCTCTGTCTGCTGCGGCGGTATAAAATAAGAATTGATTTGAATTATTAAAAGATTCCGAAAATTTTCTTTTCGCCTGCTGGTCCGCCGCTGCTGTTGAGAAACTCCTCGCATTTGACCTGAACGAGACCTGCGTGACCTTCTCCAAACGCCTCGACAAACGCAGGTCGACTCGCCATACGTGACATGTACTTCACCGTGTTGGGGATTGAACTCAGGCTAGCGTCAGGGTTGAAAAGAGGCACATAGTTAAGGTAAGATGCGACGGCGCAATCAGCGACGCTGAACTCGTTGGAGACGAGGAAGTCACTTTGACCTAGCATTTCCTCAAGCACGTCGATCTTTCGATTCGGCTTGCCCAAACTTGTGCCGATCACCTGCCCACGCTCGTTCTCCTTGAAACAAATCGGGTCCAGGCAGGTGTTCGCCCAAACTACCCACGGAGTGTGCGACGGTTTGAAGGCTTTGTCGAACTTGTTGGCGATGTGCAAGAGGATCGCGCCAGACTCGAAGATGACATCGTCGCCGTCTGTGAGAACAGGAACCTGGCCGAAAGGGTGCGGGTTTGGTCGGGGAGGCAGCATCTCATAATCCACGCCCAGCTCATTCATATACCAGTTTACCAGCGGGGATCTAGAGCCTGTGTATGGCAGGCCATATAACGAGCGAAGCGAGAGAAGGTTCGAGCGTTAGCGAGTACCATGTCGATGGGAGGGAGGGAGTTGGTTGAGTTGGCGACAACCTTTACAATTAACCTATGACAACGCTATGACGACGTACCCTGACTTCCATACAGGGTCAAACCGCTCGAAAGTGCATTAGAGAAGGGTAGCGTTAAGATGGCGGTTACGAGTAGGAGAGAACGCATTGCTGGTTGATACCTTGGAAAAAGAGTACTCAAAATCACTTTGAGCATGATTTGGAGTGTTATAATCGCCGTTGCAGTCGCCCTGGTTGGGTTCGGCGGGGGTCTGTTGCATAAATCAGGACGCTTGGACATCCCTTGGGTCCGTAGGACGACTAAAACCAACTCAATTACTGGCACGAAGCCGAAGGAGATGTCGGACTTGACGATCAAGACAATCTGGGCAATTGGCGACCTGCACGGTGATGCAATGTGCGCGAAACACTGGTTGAACGTTACGGGTTTGATTGGCGCTGACGGTGGGTGGACCGACCCCCGCTCCAAACTGGTTTTTGTTGGCGACTATGTCGATAAAGGGCCGACATCTCTCGAGACGGTGCAACTGGTGAAGAGCATCGAGGAGAAGTACGACAACGTGGTTGCGTTGATGGGCAATCACGAGCTAGAGGTTTTGAACGATAGGCTGCCTCCCGAGCAGCGCAAGCGGTACTGGTACCAGCTGCCATACTCCACTGTCCACCCTGACGACATGCTGTCCTACGCTCCCGAGTCTGAGATAACGGAGGACACTCATAGGGCCTTGGACATCCTCTACGACCTCGCGCTGAACGAGGTGTACGGGAAGAACAAGTTCAGGAGCATCGATTTCAGCCCTTACGGCGAGAACAGCATTTGCAACTTGATCAAGGAAGAGGGAGAGAGTAAGATGGTCAGGGAGGAGCTGGACAAGTTGCAGGGCTACTACATTCAGGCGTACTCGTCAGAAACAGACCTTGGAAAGTGGGTCGAGAAGAGGTGAGTGCGGCGACAAGTTAGGGTGCTTCTCGCTCGCCTGGGTTATCTAATCCAATATTCACGCTCGCTACTCTTGTCACAGGCCCATAACTCACTTCCACGAAGATCTGGTTTTCCTCCACGGCGGCATCAACCCGCAAATCTTTGACATCGACGGTGGCGTGCCGTCGGCGGAGGACCTGTCGGGCCTGAACTCTGCCTTTGCGTCGTCATCCTCTACCTCTTTGCTCTCGCCTTTCATGAAGTCCCTACACGGTCAGATCGTCTACGACCTCGTCACCTACCGCGGAAATCACAAGAGCTGCGAGGAGGTGGGGTACGTTGCCGACAGGCTCGATGTGAGTAAGGTCATCGTTGGACACACCCCAGACGACGACGTCAGGATAATGTGCAATGATTCTTTCTTGGCCATTGACTCGGCCCTAGGCAGGTGGATCCGGGTGAACGGGAACCAGTACTGTCGCGGCGATGAGACCAAGAACTCCTTGAACGGGAGGTATACGTGCGACAAGGTTAACGATATGTGCGAGGGCGGAATTGTGAAGTTGGAGAAGAGAGTTGATGGAGGGTGGACGACTTCAGTAATAACAAGTTGATTTTTTTTGTGCTGAAGTTACTCACTCATTTATGTCGCATTCGAGCCCGCGCCTTTGAATTATTGACGCGAATTCGGCGACGTCCTCTTCTGATACTTTTAATTTTGAGCAGCCAAAGTTGAAAACTGCCTCCTCCAAAAATTCTTCCACTGAAGAAGACGACAACGACGAGGAGTAGTTTAGTCCAAGACGTCCCAGCATCGGCCCCCCTGGCGCGTCAACGTAGCAAATCTCCTCCATCATTTCTACGAGGTCGTCTGTGTCGCAGTCTGGCTCGTTGTCCAAGAAAATCTCCTCGCTTCCTGCATCGCACAATTTTCCACAAAGGCTTCCAAGAGAGACAGGGGACTGAGTTTTGAAGTTTGAGATTGTACAGCGGACTCGGTTTGCTTTTGAGAAGTGACCGCCGACGTGCTTCAAGATGGATCCGACGTCTGCCTTCTCGGCGTCCACGGAGACGTCGAACATCACGTTGTCCGGGGCGCTGGTGCTCGCATGATAAGGGAAAATTGAAGGAATGATGAATGCCGATTGAGTCAGGGTCGAATGGGCTTCGATGTTGTTGTTGTTCTGGAGGATGGGGGTCGGGGGGAGGACGATCGTGGAGTACTTATCCCCTAGAATTTGGAGCGCAGTGTGCCGCTCGTGTAAAGGAGTTAATAATGTCGTGTCGTCTTGGAGTTTAGGGTGCTTAGTAAGATCAACTGAAAGGCGGAAGTACTCAGGGTCGTGAGGCGTTATCCAGCGCGCGCTCTGAGAGTCGTAGTAGGGCCGTTTTGTGTTGGTATTAGTGGAGAAGGCGGCGGCAGTAAGGGAGCGCAGGAAGCCGAAGGAAGTGAAGTTGATGGATTGAGGTGTGGAAAGCATGGCCCTAACGGAAAGCATGGAAAGCATCGTTTGCGCTATTTTGTATTTATACGTCCGCAAATAGAGGAGACAGTTTCGAACGTCGCTATGAAGCTGAAAATTGAAGTCTCTGAATCTTCTCAATTTACTGGATTTGATCGTATTCTTCACTTAAAGGCCCCTAAGAGGAATAATTTGATATTTAGAAGGACAAAAAATGGATATTTAAAATTAAAAAAAAATCTCCAAAAAAGATTCTACGAAAGAACTCAACGATTATTAAACGCTCTTATGAGTTCTTATATATTAATAATATTCTAAATATAGTCCTTATATGGTTAATAAACCTTTTAATCACTGATTTTAATAGTGAAAAATGTCCTTTTTGAACTTTTTTTCGGAAAGTTTAATATCAGTGTTTGTCCTTCAGAGACCTCAAAATGAAGTATATGACCAAAACTGACCACTAAAATTCCTCTGTTGCGATAATGTACCATTTCACTGGGAAGTGATTTTCGAATTTGTTCTGCCGCTTTAGACGTCTACTGATTTTGCCCCCTGTCCTGCTACCGAGAATTGCGAGCCACGCAGATCCCCGCCCTAAGTGCGACCCAAAACATCAGGCACCAACTCCTCCCCAACATGCTCGCCCCAACCCTCCTTCCCTCTTCTACTTCTTCCTCGTGTCACCAACAGGTGTCGCTCTCGCCCTATAACTCCGATCTTCCCAGCCACCCCCCTACCGAGGAAGAATCCGGGAGCGCAGATATTATTCCGTCCCCGTCAGCCACCTCCTCCTCCTCAGACACCTCCTCAGAACCCACTTCTGCCCGAGCGGGAAGCCAAGAGCTGGTCACTGAGATGAGCTGGTATTTCTCTTGCTTCACGTGCCTGATAATCCTACTCTTCTTAAGCACGAAGATTTACGGCTATACCCTGACGCAAGAATTCAACGCGCTCCTCCCAATGACCTGTACAGACCCCTCAACCTGGTCATCTGTCGACAACAAAATTACCTGCGACAATTGCACGGCTTTAGCTAACCTCGTCGTTCACAAATCGTGCCGCAACTTTTGTCAGTCCCAATGGCCGCCCCTCTCCTGTGTCGCCTCCTTCACCGACCAAACTGATACGTGCACAACATCAAGCGGAGATTTGGGCTGTGCCTTCGAGGTACTTACCCCCAAATATGACCTTCTCAACGCAACGTACATACAATTCTAACTCGTCTCGTCAACGCAGCCCGACAGTTCTGACGACATATGCCAGTGTGGTGCACCAACAGACGCGCATATTGTCTTCTTAAATTTTTTCGCAAGTGCTCTCTTACCAATCACAACGTTCTCCCTCTGGCTTTCTGTCGTCCTTAAACCCCGTCGAACCGACACAAAATACAGAGTATTCCTCGAAGCACAGCTTGCGGTGTGCGTTACTGGTCTGATCGCCCACCTCTTTGACCATCTAGACCACCTCCACACACACACACACACACACCTTTCTCCCTTCAACATAGCAAGCCTCTTGCTCTGCACAGTCCTAGCCCTCTTCCTTCGCAAATATGCCTTCATGTTCCGTTCATATCTAGCCTCTCTGTCGGACGAAAATTTGTCTACATTTTTAACGAAAGGTGCATTGATGAGAGGGGTCCTGTTGGGAATCACATTGCTCTGCTTCGTAACAATAAACCCTATCTTCTGCTTAACTCAACAGAACGGCGCACCTCTCTCAGATTACTCCCAATGTGAAACTTCTCTCTACTCTCAAATTCCCCTCGGTTTCATGCTTTGCATATATTCTTTGAAGGAGATTGTGATGGACGCTGTGCCAATTCAAATCAAGGTAAATCACACCATCTCCATTAAAAAAATACTAACCTTAGAGAATTTAGGATACGCCAACAAAATTGAATCCTCATGCAGCATAATGACTTTGTTGGCAGGAATCCAACTCTTAGCTTTCTTTGGAACCGAAGGCAAATTAGGTGAGTAACAGCGCAGAGCTCCTCGGTGGCTGCAATAACTAACCCAATATTTTCGCTCGCCTGCCGCAGAGAAAGAAAATAACTTTTTGAGGGGTGTAGCAGCTTGGGGCCTAATCTCTAGTATAATCGGTACAGGTGAGAAACATAGGAATGTGTAATCGGCTTGCCGCTCATCTAACGCCCCCTCCCTCGACAGTGTCAAAACTCTGGATCGTCTACAAGGAAACGAGCCAGCAGATCCATGACCACACCACGCTTCCCAATCTAGCCCCATCACCTTCCTCCTCTTCATCATCTACCAACGTCCAAACAATCACCGAAGTCCACGGTTTCTGGGTTTTCCTCGGCGTCCTTCCATCTTTGGCAGGCGTAGTTAGTTCAGTTTTGACGTACACTGGGCACATGCAAGACTATGAAGAAGGTGAGAGGCTGCGAAGTTCGAGTCCAGATATCGACGCCATTATCATGTCACCCTTCTTTATTCTTACTCGTCCTTCGCTCCTCGGCTCGTCCTCCGCTCTTCTAGCGACAAGCGCCTTCATCTATTCAGGAATAATTGTCAGTGTGTTAGCACAACCAAAAAGAACACGTCACACAACCCCTTTGATGATCTGGTGGGTTTTATATAGTTTTTTGGACTATGGCCCTAGAATTGCCAGAGGGAAAAAAGATTTCGATGAAGACCGATTGACTTTCTTTGCCCTGGTATTCCGACTTTTGATCTGCCACACTCCGCTCTTGTCTATTGCCTTTAATCTTAGGAAACGCCTTAGTTTGTTTCCTCGGGACGACCTCTCTGATTTTTTTTCAAAATCTCTTGGCATTTACAAGTCCATAATTGCTCTATTGCTCTTTGTCACGTCGCGAATGAATATATGTACCGTCTTTCATGGTGACAGTCACGATAATATTTGTAGAGGTGAGCACGAGGAGCGAAGTATGCTTTGTCAGAATATCAATCACATTCATATCCTCGTCGCTCACGTAACTCGCTTCACTCCTCTGCTCTCACAGCAACTTACAGCTATTCAAGACGCATCAGCTTTATGATAGTTGGATTTTTGCTGCTCAGTTTAATCCACAACGCAATCCCTAAAAAGTGGCGAAACGATAATTCTCTCAGTTGGGTGAAAATGACTATGCTAGATGTGACTTACAGGCAATTATTCCAGGGTGTAGCTGCTGGAATCACATTTCTTTGTGCTTTGTTTTTATTCGCCATTATAGAACCTCTCGGAACACTAGAATCCAAAAGCGACAAACCACTAATGGGAATCTCCTTATTAGGCTCATTGTCTATGATACTGGCGGTAACATGCGAGTTGATGACCGCAAATAGATCCACGAGGCAAAGGAAGGTCTATTCAGCACCAGCTTTGAAAGAAAAGCCTCTGGTCGTGGAGGTGAGTGGGATTCTGCGAGGAGCGAAGCAACGTATCATAAACTCACCGCTACATGCTTACTTCGATCGCCAATCCTCACTACAATCGTCACAGATCCACAACTACTTTTTCTGGTTGGTTGTATTTACTATACTATGTTACTGCGGCTTGTACTCTGTATTCACTTTTACGGGCGACTATTCCTTCAAGCTCTTAGGAACTCTTATATCACCAATCGTCGCAACTGGATTCATTTTCACAATCTTCTCCGAACCCAAGAGAACGGACGCTAACTACATAAGGCGCCTCTACCTCGTATTCTTCCTCTTCCTCGTCTATACAGAGATCTTAGGCGCTGTTGGCATGATACTGGCCGGTCGAATATTTGATGGAGGTGAGGTAAAAGGGCGAGGGTTTTGGAGAGCGTATTTCCTAACTCTTCGCTTCGTTCCTCGTGCTCCGTTCCTCGTCGCAGCTTTCGGAATAGCGTTGATACCGATTTACTTCCTCATTTTCAGAGTGATGTTGCGCTTACGTAAAACAATCGCTTCGAAACCTCGAGAGGAGCTGAACAGCTTTCTTGTCTACTCACTGCTGCGAGGATATTTCCTGGCTGTAGGACCGATGGCCTTCTTATCCTTGGAGACTATATCGTGTCTGAAGAGAATAGATGAAGAACAACGAATGAACCCTAACAACGAATGCACCAACACCGTCTTCGCGAGCCTTTATCTGAGCGCTTTAGGTGTCATCTTCTACATTACATCAATTACGTCAAACTCTGCGCCTTTGCACTTTCAATTGGCGTCATCACTAACTTTAGTCCGAGCGGCCAAACTTTTCATGACCCTCCGCCGCCGAATAGAAGCCGTTCTGCTAATCATAGCTGTATTGTCGGGGCTCTTCCTTCTCTCTGCCGTGGGTGTCCGTGGAGAAGCCAACGATTACATTGATGGTGTTGGGGCGGTCGGGTTGGGGTGCGCTCTTGTAATGTTGTTCCTGGAAGTGAGCGGCATTAGCAAATTGGCCACAACTTTGGCCATAGATACTGCCAACGCCTTTATTTTCGGTATCGATGAGAATGGGTTAGTGAACGAGTGGAATAAGAAGATTGCGGAGATCACGGGGTTTTCTCGCGATGAAGCTTTCAACAAGCCTCTCGTTTCAACCTTCATCAAGTCCAACCTTCGTGACAATGTTCAGAGCGTCATGAGCGACGCCCTGGAGGGCAACGAGACCAGTAACTACGAGCTCGAGTTCGAGACAAAGACCGGGCAGACCGTGTATTTGTTAGTGAATGCTACCACGAGAAGGGACCCCAACGGAACTATCGTTGGAGTCGTGGGTGTGGCCCAAGATGTGACGGAGGCTAAAAAGAACGAGAACGCCATTACTTCTGTGGCAAGAGAGCTCCGTCAGCTCATCGATACGGCAAATGCGCCGATTTTCGGTATCGACAAGGACGGTTTAGTGAATGAGTGGAACAACAAGACCGCCGAGATCACCGGTTTCTCCCGTGATGAAGCTTTCAACAAGCCCCTCGTGTCCACCTTCATCAAGTCGAACCTCCGCGATAACGTCCAGAGCGTCATGAAGAACGCCCTCAACGGTAACGAGACCAGTAACTACGAGCTAGAATTCGAGACCAAGACGGGGGACACCGTGTATTTGTTAGTGAATGCCACCACGAGAAGGGACACAGACGGCAAAGTCGTTGGAGTTGTTGGTGTGGCGCAGGATGTAACGGAAGCGAAGAACAACACCCGCGAGCTCCAACAGATGCATATGCTGAAAGCCAGTCAAGACGCCAAGGTTGAGACCGAACGCAACATGACCGCCTACTTCGCCCATGAGCTCCGTAATCCGTTACACGCAATAGACTGTGCCCTTAGCGTCATGCCGGAGAAGGACATGGACGAGGAGGTAAGAGGCTGCGAGGAGCAAAGTGACGATCCGAGAACGCTTTAGGTTAGCTTTTTGTTCTAACTCGTCGCTTCGTATTTCGCAGTCCTCGAATTTGGTCAAGAGTATGAAGCTCTGCACGAGTTTTATGAGCAGCATCACGAACAACCTGCTGGATGTCCGTAAGATGGAGGAGGGTAAGATGACACTGAGCAGCAACCCCACCAACCTCAAGACCGTAATCAAGAACGTTCAGGACATGCTCAGACCGTCACTTCGCAAGGGCGTTGAGTTCGTATGCAACTTTCCGCCCGGCACTGATTTGTGGGTGCTAGCTGATACCCACCGCCTCCAGCAGGTGTACACAAACGTCGTGACCAACGCCATCAAGTACACTGTGGAAGGCAAGATAGAGCTGGTTTTCTATTTTGACGAGACAGGGAACGGAGTATTCGAATGTCGTGACACCGGGCCCGGAATTCCTCTCGGGCAACAGCAGGAGATCTTCAGAAGGTTCGTCCAACGCGGAGGCGCTCCTGGTACGGGTCTGGGGTTGGCGATAGCGAAGCACCTCGTGGACTTGTCGGGAGGGTCCATCAAGTTCGTCTCCGACCCTACGACGAAGCCCGGTACGGACTGTATCGTGACTATCCCCTTCCGCAAGTGCGAACCTGTTGGGGTTCATCCCCTTGAGGTTAATAAGATCACAGAGGAATTATCATTCTTGATCGTCGACGACATCACCATGAATCGAACCATGTTGAGGAAGCGCATTTTGAAGAACATCGCTCCCAACAGCCACGTTAAAGAAGCCATCAATGGCGAAGTAGCCCTAACAATTGTCGCCGAAACATCGAAATCACCCTTCGACGTAATAATCGTCGATCAATATATGGAAGAAGCCGGCGGCATCCTCCTCGGAACAGAAGTCGTTCGTTCGATTCGCCGTCTAGGAGTAACATCCGTTATTATTGGTTGCAGCGGAAATGATATTGAAGAGAATTTCATCAAAGTTGGATGCCAAGCTGCGTGGAAAAAGCCACTACCGAAGGATCAAGAAATAATTTCTCAGCTTCAGGGGTTCTTGGGGGGTGAAAGGGGCATGGACACGAAAAAAACAGTTTAAGTTTTAGGTAAAAAAATACGTAGAATAATCAAAAGTTATCTTTCGAAATCATCAAGTGAGTCGCCCCGGTCGCTGTCGTCATTTGTTTCGCTCTTGGCTTCCGCCATATGACCTGAGGGCTCAATCATTGGTTCACCATCAAGGTCGTTGTCAAAAAGGTCGTTGTCATCAACATCGCTGAAGTTTGGTTCTTCGAGCTCGATGCCAATAGGGATCTGACTAATCTCAATTTCCATAGAGGACAGCGTCCCCTCGCTCGTTGTATTGGTTGGGTCGTTTTCGCCGCTATCCTTGCCTTCTGCGACTAGAGTCAAGTCGCCCTCCAGGTCCATTACCATAACATCAAGACTAAGGTAATCCGAGTCGATAGACTGATCATCGATCCCATCACTGGTGGAATTCGTATCAGCTGGTGATCCGTTGCTGCTCAGCGCCAGGACGCCTGTCGAGCGCGCCCAGAATCTAGTGTTGGTCTGAACGGGTGATGCCAAGCCAGCAGGCGGGCAGATCGGAGGAGGCGGGCTGTCGCCGGGGAAGGCCATCTGGAGATCGAACGGGAAGGGGGGGGGGGTGCTGTGACGAGAAAAGCGAAGCGAATAGTTGTGGAGGAGTAAGTTCAAGCGACCGAGTGAAGTGCAGTTTGGCTTCGCTCCTCTCTCACCTAGCTCCCAAAGTTTCATTCATTCTGGTGGCCATCGGAGATTGCACTTGCACCACATTATTTCTCGGCTTCATGAGGCGCAGCTGGTCGATCAGTTCCAGCTCCTTCCCTTTGAACTGTATGAGGATATTCTCAAGGTTTGGAACCTGCTCCGGGGCGACGATTTTAAGCCGCCGCAAAATTTCGGCCCTGAGCTTCGCGTATTCCCTCCACTTTCTCCTCCGCCGACACAGGCACGCGCAGAAGATTGCGATCGCAGAGACCACGGTTCCGGTGCCGACAGCGGCGAATAATACATTGTTGGAGTACGAGGGAACGGGCTCAACAACAACGGTGGGGGAAGGGGTCGGCCGGAAGACTGGATTGTTGTTGTTGGGGTTAGCTGGAGAGAGCGTCGGAGACATCGACGGGGATGCAGAAGGAGCGCAAAAGAATGTTGGGTCAGCGTAATATATCATATCGTTGTTCGTGCACTCGAATTTATGGGGGTGTGTATCATGCATCTCAAAGTGGCTGTAACCCATTGCTTTGAGGGCGGATACAGAGTAGCATTGCAGGTTGGAGGTGCAGTCAGCCAAAGTCTGGCAGTTATCCATACAGAATTGAGCGCGCTCCGGGAGCGGGGTATCTTCCCCCTCAAATATATCGTAGAACTGCGGTGTTTTGTTTTTGGGGAAGGTTTAGGGTGTTAAAGAGAGCCGATGTTACTTGTTTTTGTTATGTGCGTGAACGACACTGTTGCTCTCAGTCGCATTATTGGGGACACAGAATGGGCAAACTGGTCTCTCTTCAAAGCACTTCTCTTACGTTTGCACGAGGAAGTCGCCGTAGTCAGATAAGATGGCTTATAATATTTCATCATCGAGCAACAATCCTACCATTAGCGAAGACAACACATTCTACTCACATTGTCATGTTCGACGTCATTGTTGCCAAAAAAATCGTGGATTTTGTCAACCAGCTCATCTCTAATGTGCAGATCACGTGTGTTGAGCTGTGAGGAATGAGTGAGACGTTGGCCAGGGAGCAGATTGGATTTGCAAAGATGTTTTAGCATCAAAATCAAGACAGTTTCGCAGCGAATGGTATAATGCTGACAGTAAGCCCCCAAATGCCACCAGATGCAAGCGCTGTAACAGCGCCGCAAAGCCACCAAAGTAATTTACAAAGGAGGCGGAAAATTACGAAAACGCCTAATCCACACATTGCACAATTGCTCATCCCCTCGCCGTAATCTCGCCAGTTGATTTCTCAAGCCCATCTGCACACCACCAAAGCTGGTCCACATCGATCAGCAGCTCACAGCATTGCCGCATGCCAAACAATTTACCACCCATCCTTTAAACTTTTGCGGTGGCGTGGCCATTTTGCATCACCCAATATCTCTGTGAGGAAGGCGCGATAAAACTCACCAAATCCGGAACGCGCCCTCTCAGGCTCGATCGGGTGCTCATGACCGACCAAGGGAGGGGCAATCTACGATCTTCTCTATTTGGTAAAGTCTCCTGGCAAATAATTTCTTAGAAAAAGCTTGAACAGCGATCACATTAACAGAGCCTAGCTCCCGCATCATCAAATCTTCATAGAATTTTAAGCCCGACCGCGTTTCAACGTAACCCTATCAATTTCCACTCAAACCTTTAGCAAAGGATTCGGCCGCTACGCCACCGCTGCAGATGAAGATCCTCCTCCTCCTTTTCCTCCTCATCGCAATCATCACCCCCCACGGCACCAACGCACTGAACATCGTGGTCGCAGGAGGCACAGGCAGGCTTGGCCGAGTACTAATATCGAGCCTCCTCTCTCCGCTGCCCTCGGGGAAGGTTGAAAACTATGTGACTGTCTTGTCCCGCAATTGTTTCCTCGCTTCCGCTCCTAATCGCGTCTCCGCTGACTTCGGCTTCCTCGGTCAGAAGTTCGTCGACAAGTATGCCAACAATATGGCCATGAGGGACTGGGATGGAGGCGACCTTCTGGACATAGTCGGAAAGGACTGGGTGGGATGGGAGGAGGTTTTAGAGAAAGCGGACGTGGTCGTCAACTTATGCGGCGGTTTCACGATTCAGAGGGAGCAGGCTCAGCAGCGCCTCTCGGACGCCATACGTTCCACAGAAACGAGGAACAACCACGTCATAAAACAAATTATAATCGCCCCCACGGACGAGGTGATACCCACGCTCTCCCCGGTGGCAATTTCGGCCAAGGTCAAGAGGTTGGCGCAGTGCGAAGACATCGCAAACGCAGGAAAAGACGTTTCGTGTTTGAGAGTGGGTTTGGTTGTGCCCGATGCCCAGGCTCAAGCAAGTGGTGGCAAGTGGTGCACCGGGTCCGACTTTGCCCAACTCTGCATTGAGAAAATAAATGCATGAAGTGTCATCAACCCCCAGCTTTTCGATCAAAAACCCGACAATTTTTCTTACTTTCTTAAAACTCCTTCTCGATCCATCCAGTCCATCCACTCCCACCACACAACCGCATTCTCTTGCTCGCTTAGATTGTTTCTTTCTCTTCATAATATTCATCACCTCCCTCGCTATCGTTACTAATTGATGCAACCCCCATCGACGACTGCGACACGATGTGCACCTCCTTGAAAGCGGCTACGGCTTCGTTGGCTCCTTCGTACTCTGCCTCATTGCAGAGATCGAGGATGAGCTGCAGTTTCTGGGCCGCGATATCGTTGAGTTCGTTAGCGCCTTCAACGACCAAAGTCTGTTGAGGTGAGGTCTGGTGCCTCAGAATGAGCTCAGCCACTCCATCCCAGTCATCCTGATTGACGGCGGCCGCAAAGTCCCCGCCGGAAATGTTTCCATCGTTGAGAACGTCGTTTAATTCGTTGACAAGATTCTCATCGTCGTCGCTGTTCTCCATGTCAAACGAAGCCATCGAACCGGACGCGTAGTTCGAAATCGGCATGTGCATCTGCGTCTGCGCCTGCTCCTGACTTGCAACGACGGATATGATCTTTACGGGGGATTCGACCCTTACGGGGATCGGAACTATCCGTGTGCCTCCGATGAACCTGGGGTTCTCAACTTCGCTCGCTGGCCCCGTGGCCGCAGGGGCGGCTGAAATCATAGGAGGTTCTGAGGGCTGTTGCTGTGTAACAATGGGGGCAGCAGTGATGACGTCAACATTAGCGTCAACATCAGTATCAACATTAGCATCAACATTAGCATCAACATTAGCATCAACATTATCATCAACCGGGACCGGGGAAGCAACTTTAACAGGAGCTGGGACCGGGGAAGCAACCTTAACAGGAGCCGGGGCGGGAACCACTTGAAGGCTTGCAGCTTGAGCCACGGCTTGCATGTTAGGAATGGGAGTCGACGAGCGAGTGAGCTTGGCCTGCTTGCGCGCGTCCCTCTTTCCTTGCGTGCGTCTGGCCACGGCGGCGTCGCGGAGCACTGTGCGCTCAGCGAGCGTTCGCAACTGCTCGATGAGCTCGTCCTCGCGGCCCTTGAACTCCTCGAGCACGACGTTTATGTGTTCGACCGAATCAGGTGAGACCTTCTCCAGCAAGCCAATCGCCTCCTCGCGTATGAGAAGTGCCGAGCTGCGACGAGAGTAGCGAGTCGCACGAAGATTGAGTTGAATAGGGTCGGGTTAGGAGGGGCTGTGTCGTCGATTCTATCCTCGCAGTGCCTCACCTGGCTGATTTCGGCCTCCGCTCCTCCTTCTGGATGTCGGCGGCCAACGCCTCTCCCTTGGCAATGCACGAGGCGAGCTCAGCGACATCTTGCCAGGCCTGGTCGGAAATGAGGGCCTGGATTTCGATGTCCTTGATGGACTTCAAGTCTGTTATCGTCGTGGGCGCGCAGGAGATGTTTTCTTCGATTGCGGACGTGAGCTCGGATTTTTCGACATTAGCGTCGGGAATTTCGCTCAACTCGTTGGCGAACGTGGCGAGGAGCTCCCAATCGCCGTTGGCTAGTGCTTTCTCCATGTCGTTGAAGTTGGGAACGACGAGGAGGTTTCCAGACGAGGTATTCTCGGGCTGCTCCGCAGGAGCGCCGAGGAGGTGCACGGGCACGAAAGTCGTCTCGCCCGTTACCTTAACTCCGTCATTACAGACGTGGCACATCATCCTCTTGCATTGGCATACTTCGCTTGGTTGGATCGACGCCTCTTTTGATTTCACGGACGTCTTCTTGGTGGTCATTCCACTCTTGCTGAACATGTCGCCCGAGTCCAACGTGGTCGTCTCGTACGAGTTGGAGCTGAGAAGCGCGTCCTGCAACGAGCGAAGCGACGAATTAGTATAAAGTAGAAATGGCGCATACCTGGCGAAGAGCGAAGCGACGATTCAAAAGACGTCGTAGTTTGGCTGTCACTCACCCGCTTTCTCTTCTTCGTCAAGAATCCGAATGTGAGAAGCGCCACCAAGGCGCCCGCGCTACTGATTCCAACGATCGCCGCAGTATTAATACCTCCTCCATCTTGCGGGGGAAGGAAAGGAGTGGCTGTGGGTGCATCGGTGGGAAGGACGTAGATTGAATAGTCAGTGCCCAACCACACGCACTCCTCCTCAGGAGAAATGTCTGTCTCTTGCGCGCACAGCGCCGCTACCCCGTTCGTGTTGAAGCCTCCGTCGGCAGCGAAGTAGTCAGCCCAGCGATCCTTGATGCAGCCGTTGTAAAGATCTTTGTCGTCGGTCTCGAGCACCTCGGTGAGGAGCTTCCAATACTTGATTTCGGAATATTGCACAGGAGGAGGGATACCTTGAATATTACCCTGAAACGTGTACTTGTTCTCGATCGACACGACTTCGCGCTCGTCTTCGAGCCTGCGAACAATCGCCCCTCGCAGGCGTCTATCCGCACAGTTCTCGAGAGCGTATTCGAGGATCTCGTCTCGGATCATAATCGACATCATTGCCTTTTCCTGCGTGGTGACCTCGTGTTGTTCACGAAAGTACAGGGTCACGCTCTCAAAGTTGGCGACCTGCCAAGGCGAGATTATGGGATCCTCGCACATGTCGCCCTCGAAGTCGGTGCCGGTACAGTCGCAGCCGCAACCATCGATGAGGGTGCCGCCAATGATCGCACCGTTGACACAGGTGTGGCCGTCGTCGCACGTCGTTTCGACCTCGCACATGTCGCCCTCGAACATTGTGTCCTCACAGTTGCAGCCGCAGCCGTCGACGAGGGTGGTTCCGGTCAGGACACCGTTCGCGCAGAAATAATTGCCCTCGCACGTCATTTCGACCTCACACATATCGCCCTCGAACATGGTGCCCACGCAGTTGCAGCCGCAGTCGTCAGCAAGGAGGGTGGTGCCCGTGGCTGCACCGTTGACGCAGAAATGATTGCCCTCGCACGTCATCTACAACGAGCAGAGCAGTAGAGGAGCGCAGCGACGAGTTAGTATTAAAGTAGCAGAATACCGTGGACGGTGTTTGACAGACACATTCTCAACGTCTCACCTCAGTCTCACACGTATCACCATCGAACATGGTGCCCTCGCAGTTGCAGGCGCAGTCGTCAGCAAGGAGGGTGGTGCCCTCGACCAGACCGTTGACGCAGGTGTGGCCTAACCTGCAGGTGTGGCAAACGCCCTGAAATTTAGAATTAATAATTACGGGTTAGAATTTCCCTCCTCCGAATATGATTTAGCATTAGCTCCAACTCTAAACTAGCACTCACCTCTGATCGGAAGACTTCTTCGACGGGCATACTGTCGAGTTCGTACTCGTCATAGTCCACGATTAAATTCGAGATGCTGCAGCATAAGTTGCGGAGGTTGAGGAGGTTGACCTCCATGGTGTTGAGGGGGTCGTAGAGGGGAATGTAGGAGATTGCGCCTCCACTGTAGGTCGTGAAGATGGCATCAGCCTGCGAGGAGAGCGAGAGTTAGAGGATGAACAGGGACGAGAAAACCGGCGACCGTTTAAGGGTTCATATCTCACCTCCGTCTCTGCTCCAGGAGGGATTCCAAGACCGGTGAGGAGAGCCGAGTACTCTGCCACGTTCAAGCGGCCCCAACAGGTGCGCGAGGCCGCCTGCTCGACCAACATCGACACGCAGACGTTCTCCTCCAAATTACTGTCCATGAAAGTCAATTGAAAAGCATTCGCACTGGCTACACAGTTAGGAGAAATGTGCCCCTTCCCGGCAGCGTCAGCTCCAAGCAAGCTAGCTGCCCATAATAGGCCGGCCCCGAGCAATTTCATTCTGCAAGCGGTAAAATAATGGGTTAGAGAGGCGTTGTTCAATAAATCAACGCGCGTTGGACCGATTCAATCCGCACAATCAGGCAAGGGAAACGAGAGCTCGGGACGACAGTTCCGCAATAAATGTGGGAGCCGTTATCTCATTATCTCGGGCGACAGCGAAGCTGAAAAATGATTTACCGAAAAATAATGTAAGTAAACTTACCAAGATAAATTTGCAGGACGTTGCGTTGCTATTTGATGAATATTCTTATGTCAGTTGAGTTTTTCCGAATTTTGGAGATGTCTACCTGAAAATCGCCAAATACAACCAACGAGCCGCCGCAAACGTTATTTTTTTGCCACCGCTTATTATGGGTCGCAAGATGTACAGGATCCGCATGTTTTTCCTGCTAAACTGCAAGAGTGGCCGCAGTCACAGGTGAGAGAGTGGTTTTCCCGTTTTGCGACTTTGTTGTCGCGCGGTGGAGGATTGTTTCTCACCCCTGCGTCGTTGCTTTCTGCCGCCCAGGAATCGGGAAGTGGGAGCGGGAGGAGAGGGTATAATGTCTGCGTCTACCGGGGGCGGAACCACGTTCCCAGATCGACTCAACACTAACAGTGCATGGCAAGGCTTTGAGGATGTTGGGCCCGGGGTGGGGGTGGACGTGGATAAAGGCGAGGTGGAAGATTTGTTCGACGTGGTATCCGAGGACGAGGAGGTGGAGGAGGACACAACAGTGGCTGAAGTGGACGAGCTGGACAACCTGGTGGGGATCAGCTTCCAAGAAACAGCAGAGGCATCATTTGTCATAAAAGACGCCATTTGGTCTTCTGACAACAACAACGAAGATGAGACTCTTGGGAGCAATCCTCTGTTCCTCACGCCTGGAGGAGGCACCGCACCTGTATATTCTACAAGAAGCGTTTCGATGCCAACACCAGCAACAGCAACAACACCGGAAACGAAGGAGGAGGAGCCCTCCTTCCTGCCAAGAGAGACTTTCAAACCTTCACTTCGCGAGTCTACGCTCGTACGCCGTGTCGCCAATAAGGAAGCTGAGAAGTTCAGCAGGACGCAGAGGAGCCCGGCGGTGATCGCCGAGCAGCAGAGGCTCCGCAGAAAGGCAAACTTGATCCAAGCCCGGCAGTCGAACTCTCAAAACTACGACGCGGACGACGACTTTAACACATCAATGAGCAACGGATCCTCGGAAAGCTCCGAGGAATCTTACGAGCCGTCCGACGGCGGTCTAATAAGAATAAGCGTCGAACGCAAAGCCATGATCTCCGACCGTCCCGTAAATGCTTCCTTATTCCTCGCGCCGGTGTCATACAACGACGGGTCGTACGTGTGCGAGTGTAAGAGGGCTTCCTGCTACGGCTGCAGGCCGGTATTTTCGGGGGAGAGGACGAACGAGATTCAGTTCGTTCCGTCGGATTCGATCGACGACAGTGAATACGGGTACGCGGACCGGGAAGACGAGACGGCGGATTATGTAGGGATGGATCGATTTCATTTGGACGACCTTAGGCTGCTGCCGAGGGTCAGAAAAATCAGGTGAGTACAGTGAGAAGAAATGGTGTTAACAATGGTGGAGAGTATTGCTGTAGAATAGCATGAGCTACGCAATTCTGACCCGCGCTACACTCTGATAACTTACTTATCGCAGCTTCGCCGACGAAATCTCCAAGATCAAAATGGAGGGGGGTGAGGATGAGAAATCAGCTACCTACGGCTTGAACTTTGACAGCGATCGCACGTACTTGGGATCGTCGTCCAGCGAGGATTTCAAGACCAGTTTTGACGATGTTGCTTTTTAATATGGGTGGGATGTTAACAGGGATGTCGGGTTCAGTGGGTTTTAGTGTTGCGAAGAAAAGGTTGTTTAAGAAAATGTGGAATTTTAAGAAATGAATACTCGATACGTTTGTTGTTCGTCTAGGCCCAAATTGCCATGACCGCCATGACTGCAATTCCGAGGAAAAACGCGCTCAGCTTCTCCGCCTTGCCTTCGTGTTTGTTGGTGTGGTGACCGAAGTCCTTCTCGTAGAACTCGATGGCCACGTACAGGACGATGCCTGCCGCGAGTGAATTGGTGTAGGCCTGCCAAGTTCCTTCGGCAAGCGAGGACACGAAGTAGCCAGCCATAACCCCGCTCGAGATAGATAAGCCGAAGAGGACGCCGAGCTTGACGAATCCGTTGAGATCCAATTTAATGCCAAGGCCAGCTAGTCCCAAGCTCATTCCCTCAAAGAGCTGGTGGAAGCCCAACGCCCAGACGAGGCTATCGGAGGAGGAAGCGGAGAGCGGCAGGCCGACAAGGATGGAATGAACGGCGATACTTATCTCGAGCATGTACATCTTATACAGCGCTTCAGGAGAGATTGACGACGACGACGACGACGACGACGATGATGTTGTCTGTTTTTGTTCATGCATGGGAAGCAGGGTGGCATTTTCTCCAGGCTGTGGAGCTGTGGAGCTGTAGCCCGTGAACTCGGGAGAGTGTTGCGAGGCTGAGTGATGGCAGTTGTTGTCCGGAGCCTTGCAGTCTTGTGTTGTGCATGCCTCAATTTCGCAGGAGGGGCAAGCGAACACTGCGATGTGTTAGAGTTGAACATGGCGTGGACAGAAACGTCGATCGTGCCTTCTCACCTTGCTCAACGACAACCATTACCAGGAAGCCCAACACGCAGAGACCCTCCGCAAGGGGAAAATTCCCCAACCACTGCGGCATCTCAACCTTCTGCGTCGCCTCAAGTGCGTCAGGGAGGAGGTGAAGAAAGGCTATCGAAAATACGCAGCCGGTTCCGAACGGACGTATCCTCGGAAGATTAGTTTTCATTGGAGGCGAGATATAAGGAAGCAAGACACCGACGACGCTTAACGTTGAGAGCATTATGACTTTGAAGCAAAGCGAGTACGGCATCCTTGTTTTTTTTGGGTGTGAGTTTGTTATAAAATCACCCACACAAGTGTCGTCGATGCCGGAGAAAACAACGGTGTGACGGCTCTCGAGGCTTTCTTGACGTTAACATGAGTTTGTGTTACATTTGTTAGAACGTGTAACCCAGGATATGTCACTACTATGCTTAGATCGGCGCTTCCCAACGTTTATCCATTCGAGAGAAGAGAGATAGGGGAAGTAAAGAAGCAGTTCTTTGTGACAAAAACGCGCTGGAGCTCAAAATATATGATTGAAGGCGAGAGAAGGTGATAAACGTGCTCGAGCCTATAGCTGCACTATATATAAAGCCGAATACGAAATATGAAAGGGCTCAGACTCTCACAGCTAGCGATATTCTCACCTTTCCAAATGGCCATCCAAAAATGATGGCTTTGACTTTTTTGGCTTTACAGAGTAATGCAACCTCCATCGTTTTTTTCAATTGTCCGCTCAGCCCTCCGAAACTCTACACAACACCCTAAACTTTCAATATTACTTGCGCCTGATCACCAACGCAACACTTCAGCCGCGCCCTTTCCACGTTTTTTCAACAAAAATGATGTCGACATCGGTCGATCGGCTCCTTCTCCTCCTCCTCCTCCTCATTCCCTCTTCCTCCTTCGTTATAAACAACTTCGTTATAATCCCTCAACACTCCACTCGCACTGTTACTTCCTCTCCCAATATCCTCCTCGCAAAACCCCGCCGTTCCTCCTCCGAAGAACCCGTAACCCCCTCCAGCAATCCCAACTTCTCCAAAAAAGCGAAAGCCTCCCGTCCCTTCCGCGGCACCGTCGTCCCCTCCTCCTCCTCCACCTCCAAAGCAAATAAATCCAAGGTAACCTTCTCCGGTAAAATCGGCGGTCGCGGTCTCGGTTTAATGAGCCAAGGTAAAACCCGTGCATCAGGTATATCAAACGTCTCCCGATTAAAAATTTTAGGCGGTACGCACAAAAATCGTATCCTTAAATCACCTGATGTGTACCTACGTCCTATGATGGGAAAGGTTAAGGAGGCTTTGTTTTCGACGTTGAGATCTTTCGGAC
Organism: Triparma strigata; assembly: GCA_030267945.1. Taxonomy (NCBI): domain Eukaryota; class Bolidophyceae; order Parmales; family Triparmaceae; genus Triparma; species Triparma strigata. The sequence continues at coordinate 37,254 of BRXY01000132.1, forward strand.
TTTATGAACCTGGGAGTAAGAGTGTTAAATGGTTGGATGTTTTTTGCGGGAGTGGAAGCGTTGGTTTAGAGAGTTTGAGTAGAAGGTGAGAGTAGTGTTTTTCACGCTTTTTTTTATGCAATGGGTTTTACAACATTCTAACGTACGTTGGGATGCGTCCTGTGTTCCCATTGTTTTTTTCACAGCCATAAATCGTGCGACGGAGGTCTCTCAGTCTTTGTTGATTTCGCGGAAGACTGTTGTCAGACCGTCCGTGACAACCTCGATACAATGAATTTCGAAAACCTCGGTTACCCCATTAAATCAGACGCCCTAAAAGCCCTCATAAATCCCGTCGAAGCAGGGATAGACGTCGATAGATTCGACGTTGTGTCAATAACTCCTCCATATGAGGAGGTTGTATACGCGGATCTCGTCGACGCTGTTTGTAACTCTCCAGTCGTCGGGGAGGATACTGTCGTTGTCATTGAGTATCCTGTGGAGGTGAGTGGTTGTATCCCCCTGCGTTCCGTTTGTTGACAATTCGTATCTGACCCTTATATTCACTCAATCGTTATATATATTAAAACACGGTCTCACTCACCCTTTCAAAACCACACCCAGCTCGGGAGTCTCCCTCACGTCGTTAAAGGTTCTCAAGACGGTTCCAGCACTCTCGTAGGCGTTCGTAACAGAAAGTACGGAAGGACCGTTATTGCAATTTACGTTGCTGACCCCACTGGGAGGATGGAAGGTGCCGAGAGTAGGCCTGAGGAGTTCATAAGTTTGAAGTGATTGTTTTTTTTTTTTGAAATACAAAAAACACAACGAGCAAAAAAAACACGTTATCGAAAGTCGGTTTCTCTTTCATTAATCATAAAAAGCGTATTATTAATCATATATACATAAACCCAACATCCCCATCAACCTCAACCTCAACCCCCACCTTCCCCCTCCATTGAATCCTTCTGAATGTTTTAACCTCCCCGATCTTAACCCACGCCCACGCTCTACACCTCCCTAAATCTTCGTCATACACCGAGAAAGTTATTCTACCAATGAACTGTTTAGAGTTTATTGATTTTTTAGGTAGATTTATATTAACGTCTTCACCTATTTTAATTGTTCCTTTACCTTTTAAAATAATGTTAACTCTACAGAAACCTTTACTGTTGACTGGTTTTATGTACATGCTTAAATTCTTGAATTTATCGATTGAATTTTTACTCAGTTTATTGTCGTTGAAGATGTTAGAGATTGAGGGGGAATTTAAGAGAATGTAACCGGAAAGGTAATTTAATGAGATGGAAGGTAAGGAGACATTTTTAGGTCTACCCCAACCTCTACCTGAACCTATTTCGATTTTACGACGGAAATCATTTGAGGAGTAATAACCAGAGGATATGTTGGTTGGATCGGTTTCGGGGATTATGTAGCTGTTGAAACGCATGAAGGTTAGGAATATTAGTTCCCTCCATCCGATTATGTTAGAGTATGATTTTGGGAGGTTAGGGGAAGGTGTTATAACACCTGAGTGGAAGGTTAGGGTACCTGTTGAGGTCAGGTAGTGTAGGGGGATGTTGGAGTCGTATTTTCTGAGGGCCCATTTGGGGCCGGAGGAGGTTTTGTAGAGGGGGAGGGAGGAGGTTATTTTGTAGCGCTTTTGGAGGTAGAGGAGGTGTGGGGGGAGGGAGGAACGGCGGGCTACGCGTTTTTTTTTTTGGGGGAGGGAGGGGGCAGGGAAGTGACGGGTTTTGGTCGTAGAGGGACGGGGGGGGGCGTAGGAGCGGCCGCGGCGCCGGCCTTTGAGGGGGAGGGATTTTGGTTTTGAGGTTGCCGTTTTTTTGTGTGAGGTGGAAGTTGAGGTGGAAGTGGGGAGGTAGGTTTCTAGCAGGGAGAGGTTTGAGGTAACATACTGCGATACTTGTAAGTGTGTTGGCTGTGTGTGCGTGTGTACCATTGAGGTATGTCCGGTATGAGATAAGTTCGGTATGAGTGGGTCGTCAGTGTGTGTCAGTGTGTGTCAGTGTTAGAAGTCCTGTAGTTCATGATACTGCTCGTCAGTAGATACTGGTATAAAGCTCAGTGATCTTGGTGATATAAAGTTTGTCGTCATACTCCTTGCGAAGGGAGTCGAGAGTAGCAAATAGTTGGTCGTCATAGCTTTGATTTAAAGGAGGCGTTCGTATTGATAGTGCATTGGTGTGTGCATTGTAGATAAATTACTAGTGTGTGCCACGGTGGGATGAATGGGCGCCTCACAAATGTACTATAAATACACTTAAAACGTTAGTAATATTAAATATTATTATTATCAATAATAACTTTTACAAAATGTCAATACGATAAGCGAACACGATGAATTTAATACTGCACGTACCAGGCCAGGCTCCATTGGCCCTACTTACAGACATTACAGACCTTTGGGCATGCTTTTGCCCTGAGAAAGTGATTTTTACTCAAAATGAAAGGAACTCCAATCCTAACTCCGGCCCAGGGGGGCTTCATAAAGGTAGGTGAATGTCTGAAGGTCGTCATACGGCGTCTAATATTAGTTTATGGCGGCTAATATTTGAAAAATTAGAATAACACGCGCGCGCCATGCTGGTACCTTTGCATCATCATCATCGCATGAATAATACAGTTATTTCAGCGTATTGTATCGTAAAATATCGTGTACACACTACACCAACGCTACTCTAACTCCTCTTTTCAATTAAATTCCCACCTGTCCGTCCTTTCCTCCACACTGTGCACTGCCACCACTACATCACTGTACGATCAGCACTTTGTCGCCTCAAACTATGCCAACGGGGTAACCGGCACAGTCGAGTTCCAAGCCGTAATGGGTATGTTGACCCTCCTCTTCGCCCTCTCCCTCTGGAAGATCTTCTACAACCCGACGATTAGAACCCTCGTCCCCGACAAGTGGATAGCTTTCAAGCTCATTAAGAAAGAAAATATTAGCCATGACACTATCAAGGTCACGTTCGGGAACCCTAAAGGACCTAACGCCATTTTAGGTTTACCTATCGGACAGCATATATCCTTCAAATTCAGAGACCAAGACGGAAAAGGTAAATAAACACATCCTTTCCCCTCCTTAATTCCTTTATTAAAGCCTAACTTCACCCCCCCTCTCCCCCCCATCTCCCACCCTCCCCCAAGACGTCATCCGCTCCTACACTCCCATAACCGGCGACGAAGTCCCCGGCCTCGTAACCTTCTGCATAAAAGTGTACAAGCCGAACGTCCACCCAAAATTCCCTTCAGGTGGTAAAATGTCGCAGTACGTCGATGGAGTTGAAATTGGGGGAGAAGTACTTATGAGAGGTCCTAAAGGATCTTTAGATTATAAAGGTCAGGGTATGTTCGATATTATTAAACCTAGGAAACCTGTTGATTCTAGGAAGTGTAAACATATTGGTATGATTGCGGGGGGGACGGGGTTGACGCCGATGCTGCAGGTTGTCATGGCTGTTTTGAGGGATGAGGTGAGGGAACCGAGCGTTTATGAAAGGGGATTGGATGGGAGGGGAGGGGGGGATGGTTTGTGCGTGTGTGTGCGTGTGTGTGTTGTTTGTTCGGGAATCGAAAGGATAATAATTCTAACCACTTCTTCCTCCCCCCCCCCCTCCTCCCCTTTCTCCAAACAAGAACGACCACACCACAACCCTCCACCTCCTCCTCGCGAATCAAACCGTCTCCGACATTCTCCTAAAATCCACCCTCGACAACCTCGCAAAACAATACCCAACACGTTTCAACGTAACCTACACCCTCGACCGTCCCCCCCCTACCTGGTCAGGTTCGTCCGGCTTCATAACCAAAAAAATGATAGATGAACATCTACCGACTGCGGCGGATGACGTGCAGATATTCATGTGCGGGCCGCCGCCTATGATTAAATTCGCGTGTGAACCGAATTTGGAGAAGGCGGGGTTTAAGAGTAATCAGATTTATGTTTTTTGAGGAGGGGGGGGTTTTGATAACGGTGGGAAGAGAAGAAAGGAGGGGGGGGGTTTCGAACGATTTTTTTTAAGGCAACGAGTGTTTGTGTGTGTGTGTTTTTAATTTGAAAACGACTTCGTTGTTGTTATTGTTTTTGCTGAACATTGTTATTCGATTAATTTAATCCAATCGTTCCATACAAGACCTTCACCTCCTTTCCAACCTTGTATTATCCTCTCGCATTGTTTGACACTCATAGATTCCTTCCCTTGAAAAATAAGATCAGCGAAGGATTCGACGCTAGTAGCAGAAATATCTGTACCTTCCGGGACGGAGAGGTAAGGTCCTCCTAGAGGTTGCTGATATTCCAATTCCACAAAGGCTGAAATGAAGGTTGATTTAGTGTGGGAAGGAGTTTCAGAGAATAGGGTCGATAACCAACGGGAGGAGTGGTCCTTCAAACCGGAAGCGGAACCGAAGGAACGACGGGAGTAGGGGACTATCCATTTGGGACGGGCGGCGAGCATCTCGGCCATCCTGTAACTGAAAAACGGAAAACAGGCACAACGTAGGGTTGGGTTAGAGGGACGTTTTGTTGGAATGTATGTGTTGTTTATGTTGTTCTTTCTTACCTTCCGTCGGGATCGCGGTATTCACAGTCCTTGCAACCGGAGTAACAGCAATCGCCGCCGCTTTCATCGAGGAGGATGTACTTGTCTGCGAGGCTTTGTTGTTTTGTTGTAAGTTGTTATGTAAGTGTTTTATGACGGCTGTCTTAAAAGTCAGTCTAGCTATTTGTGTCGTTAGGGTTACCGCTTACCGGCCGAATATTTTCGCCTTCTCTTTGAGGTCTAATTCACGAAGGGAGGTGGGGACTTCTATGGAGTCGGACAGAACAGAGAGTGATGTAGCGAAACTGGAGTGAACATCTTTTGAACCATGACCACGACCGCTACATCCAACACCGCTCAAATGAGGAACGTAGAAGGGAGATGAGGAGCCTAACAGGGACAGGAGGAGGAGGATTTGCGCGGCGATGGATTTCATTGGCACACTTTTGGGATTGACATTTCCCAGCTCTTTGTTGCTGTGCCCTCACACACACGTAACGTTCACATGTCTAGCATCTCACCGCCCGTTAATTTCCTTCCAACAAGTATAAGCACTTGTAGTGACTCTGACTCTGACTCGTCTACAAGTCCAATAATAGCCTGTAGTGCCGATGGCTCGATAGGGATCCTCAGATGTTGTACCATTGAAGGGCCTGCTGCTGCAAATACTGGGACAGCAGCAGCTGGGACCCTTAGTACTAGATATTCACATGTATCTCCGCCTACATCCTCAAACACTTTACCAATAAAAGTTGTTAATTTATCTAAAACTGTATTCCTAACAACTGTATATAACCAAGGCATGACCACGGTCTACAACATCCCACATGATGCCCATAACGATGCCCATAACGATGCCCATAAAGATGCCTCGGGTTTCCCCTTCAAAAAAATCGGCACCGTCCTCCACCCTGACGGTCTCCTCAAGGCGATAACCCCCATATCCTTCGTAATCCTAACCCCTCCTACTTCCTTAACTCCTCAAATCCACGTGTACGACATTAGATGTCGATCCGCTGGAGGTTTCAACGGCGTACGTCAGTTTCCTAGCAACAGAATAATCGACCTATCCCGCCAGGAGACTGGTCGCAAGGACAAGTGGAACATCGTAGGCGTCGACTCCAAAGGAACAATATACGACGTTGACTGTAAATCCTGTCGCGTAACTTACTCCGGAACATGTCCCATCTCCCCTAACGACACTGCACTACGGATAAAACAAGTAGAAGGTTTTACATGCGTCTTAACCTCAAAAGGAGTATGCTATAGATGCGAACCTAGTTTAGGTAGCAAGGTAACATATTCCAAATGGACGACGATCTCAAGCCAAGTGTTAACGATACTTACCGTTCCTACTAAATCTTACATTCTCACCGTGCTGCAATCTTCGTGCGTGGTGTACGATTCTTGGGGTCACGTTGTGGAGAAAATATCGGTACCTAATTTCGTTGATGTTTGCGTTAAATCAACGATGAAAGGTTGTAGGGTATTGGGTTGTGATAATGTTGGGAGGGTATGGTTTTTTGACGTGCCGAAGGAGGAGAAGGGGGGGAACGTTAATGTGCAGGAGTATGGGAAGGTGTTGAGGCCGGATTTTAAGGGAGGGACGCCGGGGTTTGGGAGCGTGCAGTTGAAGGATCCGACGGAGGGGTTGGGGGATATTGAGTTTCAGGTGAGAGGGAACGGGTTGCAGAATGTTTTTATTATATTTTATTCTAACTCGTTTCGCTCATCGCCGCCTCGAACCCTCAGCTCGACAGCAGCATGCACTCCCGCCCTCTCCCGCCCTCCACCTCCACCGCAGTCCCCACCTCCATCACCACCCCCCTCCCCCAGCCGGCCTCCCCCGTCCCCGCTACGTCCTTCGTTTCCCCCCTCCCCCCTCCGCTGTCGGCCGAAATTTCGAAGCGCACGCCGTGCCCGCGTCTCTGCGGGGCTCATTTTCATTTAGGATTGAACGGGTCAGGACCGGATAAAGGATACGGCATGGAAGTAGGTGGGCTCGTGCGTTTTAATAACGGAGGGATTAGGAAGGTCTGGAAGTGGTACCAGGAGGTTAAGGAGAACGAGGATGTTGTGGGGGAAGAATTTGACGACGGACTTAACGATATTGACGTGGACAACGATATTGACTCTTCAATCGAACCCTCAAACGACTCGAGCAACCCCTCCTCCTCCTCCCCCTCCTCCTCCAAGAAATTCTCCACCCCCCGTACCTTCAACGACCTCACCTCCTGCCTCGAAAAGTACCACTCCATGGAGTGGGAGGGCAAGGTCGGCCCCGCCGACTCTGACGACGAAGACGACGCCTCCTCCTCCTCATCCTCCTCCAGCTCCTCAGACTCCGGCATCTACGCGTCCTACTTCAAGACTCCCCCCAACCCCCGTTCCACGAGCGTAACAAGCGACGCCCGTAAATCCGCCGTCGACGTCAACCTCCAGGACTCCGTAAAAGTAACCGTAGAAATCGTCTCACAATACGACCCAGTAATAAGCGGGGGGATGAAAGGCGACATCGCCGAAGAGCTCGACCTACCAAGTTTAACCCTCAAGCCTTCCCAGTCAACCGTCACGCGTATATGCTCGAACAACGCTAGAGTCTACCGTTCCTTCAACTTCGAGGAGAAAGCAGCGGTATGGGATCTACTATCTATACTCCTAACCCCAGGTCCAACATCTGACGTGTCGGACGTAGACGTGTACGGCGATATCGTCAGCAGGATTATGGAGTATTATAAGGAGGAGGGGGACGTTCAGATACTTAGCACGGTTATGTGTTTGCTTAGGAGCGTGGAGATGGAGCCGAAGGAGAAGGTGAGGGTTAAAACAAACGAAACAAAACGGATGACGTTATTTGAAACGCGTTATTCGGACGGAACACTAACTCAGTCACCTTGCCTGCTTTATTCGTACCCTCTCTCGTCTGACAGTTCAAGGGCGAGCACGACAGGCTCCTTCGAACCTACGCCGAGATCCTCGGCTCCTGGGGTAAAGTAAAGAAAAGGACTGAAATCTGCAAACGCATAACCCCCCTCCCGAACGCCGACGCCGCCATGGGGCTGGACATCGGCTTCTTATGCCCCCGATGCGGAGGGGTGGCTAACGATAAAAACGTGTGCGCGACGTGCAGGGATTTCGCTTTTAGGTGCGGAGTGTGTAACGAGAGGGTTAGGGGGGCAGCGATATCTTGTTTCGGGTGCGGGCACGGCGGGTGCGCGGAGCATTATAGGGAGTGGTTCTCTGAAGGGAACGAGGAATGTCCCGTAGGGTGCGGGTGTAAATGTAAGGACGCTTGTTGGGTTAGCGGGGGGGGGGACGGGGCGGGGGCTGAGGTTATGAAGAAGGTAGAGAGCGCGTTGAGCTTCGGGTCGATCAACTCGTGGACGGCGAACGAGGCGCATGGGGCCGGGCTTGGGTCGGGGGCTATGGGGAGGCTGTCGGGGGAGGTCGATCCGAAGGCGAGCTCTTTGGTCATGCTGGGAGCCATTTTCAGTGGATCTTCGGAGGACGGTAACGCGCCAGGAGACGAGGACGATAACTCAAGCGCAGACGCCCTATCGATAGGCATGTCCATGGCCACTGCAGACGGCAAGATCGAAGAGAAAGAGACTTCCGACCAGCCAAAGCTGCCTCCGGCGAGGCTGATGCGGACCGGCAAGAAAGGATTCGGCTTGTTTTGATTTAAAAAATTACATATGTTTTAATTCATTATAGATATGTCGTAGGGTTAGCGTCTAAATCGCCAATTCGATGTGTCAGGTCCCCCACGCTGATGATGGCCCTGCTATCGTCATCTATCCATCGCACCATGTCTTCTCTCTCTTTCTCCGCTTCATGCGTCCAAACAGGAGCTTTGACGCTAGTATCGAGGTCGTAGATGAAGAACTTTGTACCTCGCTCAATTTTGTCTGATGCTTCTACAACATTCCTCCGTTTGCCCAAAAGCCAGCGACCAAAGCGAGGTGGGCAAGCAAAGAATTCAGCCTCGGGATGCTGCTGTTGGAGTTGCCGGAGCTTCGAGAGGCGAGTTGGAATGCCCACTGGGTGTAACATAGTGGAGACGAAGGCAGTAAACCCATCAGATTGCATGGGCAGTGGCTCGTTTGGCCTGGTGTATCTGGGCCTTTCGCAACAGCAGGCTTCCGGTTTTCAGGCGCCTGTCTGAAACCCGCGGAAAAAATGGTGGAGGGCCACGATCTCTTACAGCATCAACAAGGATTTGTTTTTTCCTCAGAAGCGGAGATCAGAACTCAGTCCCCAGCTGTCTTCCACGATCCTGTGCACTCAGAGACAGAGAAATCGATGCCGTTCACTTTTAAAGCTTCATGAAGCTTTTCCCCGCTCTCCTTTTGGGCCTAGCCCAGTTTGGGGATGCCCATCCCCACCACCAACACCGCCGCCACATGCAGGAGCAGGCCTCCCCCGTCGTGCAAGGTAAGTTTTGGTCGACGGTCTTTGCCTGGCAATCGGTCCGGGGCAGAACTTCACTTATCTTTGGGAAAATTAGGGTTACCTTGTGCTTCTTTTTGATTAATTTCATTATGATACCATGAAGTATTCCCATCGAAGCCACCGCCCCCCACAAATCCCCCCCAATCCCGTACCATGCCCCTCCAAGACACCAAAAACCCACCGAGACTCCAAAATTCTAACCTTCCCGCGTTCTAGAGCTCCAAAAGGAGCTAGTCTACAGCGCGATGGTTGCGCGCGAGCAGTGCCAAGGCGAGGCCATCGCCCTCTGCGACGCCCATCCCGACGAGCCCATGTTCGCCTTCTCGATTAGCTTCGGAACTGACTCGTCTCCCGAGCCCATCTCCTCCGAGGAGGAGGAGGAGATCGCTCCCCGCCCCTTCGTGTTCTTCAACCAGGGAAAGAGGCGCGCCCGCCACCTTGCCCATGCGGCCAAGAGGAAGCTCTTTGTCTGGTTGGACGACGAGGATCAGCCCGAGAACGAGCACTCCCATGAGCACTCCCACGATGATGGCATGACCCATACCCACCCCCACGGCCATGACCACCACGGCCACGACCACGAGCACGACGAGCACGACGCCGTCGCCATCACTAGCCAGGGCGATGGTCCCCACAAGCACGGCAAGCCTTGCCACCGCCACGGCCCTCAAGTCCAGGAGGCTAAGTATGGTTTCGGCCAGGACGCTGACAAGTGCATCAAGGATCTCGTCGTCTCTGACTCCCCTGATCTCTCTGTCGAGTGCAAGACCGCCATCACCAACGTCGAGATCATCAACGAGGAGCTCAACAACGAGATCATGATGGAGCAGGCCGCCGAGGAGTTCGCTGCGCTCTTCTTCTTCTGTTTCACTTTCCTGCTCACCTTGACCCTCCTCCGTTGCGTCTTCAGGAAGCACGGCGAGAAGTTCAGGGCCAAGCGCATGCTCCGCAGGGGCATCATCCAGGCTGTGTACGAAGACGAGGACCTAAAGGCCGCTGTCGAGGCCAAGACCGGCCTCGTCCTCGGCGACGTTGCCCCCATTCGTCCCGACCGCAAGGCTAGCCCCCCCGAGAAGTGCGGATGCGGCTGCTTTGTCCGCACCATCTGCCGCGGCCTCCTCTTCGCTGTCATGACCATCTTCCTCCTCCACATCTTCTTCTTCTTCCCCATCATGCTTCCCATCACCCTCCTCGTCGTTGGTGCCAGGGCTTGCTGCGGAAAGAAGAGGGGAGGAGATGATGAGCTCGTCGCTCAAGAGGGTTACCCTGCCGCAGCTGGCTCCAAGGGAGTTGAGCTCCACGAAGTCGGCGTGACCACCAAGGGAGCTTCCGTCTACGTTGGTGTCCCCACCACCGTGGTTTAAGCGATTAGTTTGTTTACTGACGCATTGATGCATTGACGCATTTTGATTAAGATAAGAGATTTAAGACTTTTTTAGTACTACTAATAAACAATGATTTTTTTAAATTTATTCACAATATCTCTTGCTCGTCCTCACTTGGAGTCCCGTCAGCGTTAACCATCTCGGGCCACCCCTCTGAATTAATCCTGACGAAATCCAACAGTAAGTTCCTTTCAGAATCAACGGTTGGAACGTTGTACCCTACATGCGCGTGGTAGATCATGGCGAGCTCGTCCCCATCCGTAAGTTCATTGTCAATTACAGAACAATGACCCGGGCCGGAGAAACCACTGTCTTCACCCCCGACGTGCAAAATAGGGTTGTTCGGGGACTTCTCCCAACCATCAAACAAACTCTTGCTACGCGCTACTCCAACGGAGTAACTGACCACGTTGTACATTGAGCCAGAGTAAAACAAGAAGAGGTACCCACTCTTCGCCCTATCGTCGTAAACCCACGGTCCTTCAGTGCAAAGTCCCTCCCATGAATTAACATCATTCGAGATCAGCGTGACATGGTTGGTCACGTCCTTATCCGAGACGTAGGTGGCATCGTCTGAAAGCGCCACGATTTTTATATCAGACGGGGTGCCATTGCTGTTTCCGTCCACTTTGTAAATTAAGTACGGCTTATTGCCATCATCCTTGTCGACGAAAAGTGTGGAGTCAATGAGACCGACATTTGGGTTGGATTCATCAGAGTTGCAGAGAAGCGGTTCGTCCGACGGATAGTATGGACCAGTGATATTCTGCGAAGTAGAAACCCCGAGGCAAAGGTTGCCTTCAGCGTTGCCCGCGGTGTGGAAGAGGACGTATCCCTCACCAGTAGGAGATGGGTGCAGCTCAGGAGCCCAGAATCTGTCCTTTGCCCATCCATCCGTGTAGGGAGGTTGGGCGACGCCAACATAGTCGAATGCGCTTAAATCTCTACTGGAATATATGGGAAAATTCCCCTCATCGTTCGTGCAGAGTGCTCCTTCGCCATTGCAAGTGTGCGCGCAGTAAAACTTCTTCGTAGTCCGATCGAACATGCATCCTGGATCCGGAGCATCTGTGCTGATGAGATCATTCTTGTAGGTCAGGGAGCTGATGGGGCTAGCATTCATAGCTGCGAGGGTTAACGCAAACGCAACAGAGAGCAACATTTTTGCCTTGACAGATATCCTGTGATCGGCCAAACAAAATCCTCTTGGTGACCAGGTCAAAGTCAGCGACGTCGCACCCCTCAAAAAAGTACCCCCACCCCTCCTAATCCCCTATACACCATTTCTCAATTAAACCAATACCATTCATTCCCTCCCTTTCTCCACCAACAACCACCCCCACATTTAAGTTTTTGTCCCGTCCTAATCCTCTCGCCGCCCAAACATGTCTACAAAAGACATCTTCGCGGAGATGAACGCCGAATCGATGTCGATGAAGGCGGTAAATCTCAACAACCTCCAGCAGAAGAAACCTAAATCGTCCAAGAAGAAGAAGTCGACCTCAAAAAAATCCGTCATGAAGGAAGTTGGTTTGTCCTCCCTCTCCATCAACCTTCCCACCGATGAAGTTCCCACGGCGACCGCCACCTCCGTCAGTAGCACCGCGGGCGCAAATTTGCAGAACGACAACATGATCGAGGACATAATGGGCCTGTGTCGCGAGGCGTCGAGTAAGGACGGTCTGGCAACGGTGTTGGCGGCCGGAGGGGACAGTGACGACGATGATACTGATGACGAGGAGGTTCAAGACCAGGACGAGGTCATGCCCCCGCCCCCTCCTTCTACTACCGGGGAGAGACGTTGGACTATCGATCGTTTCAACTCCGCCTTGAATGCCGAGTCGAAACTCACTCGTTTGGAAGCTTTGACAGCGCTTCACACGGTCCTCCTCAACCTCTCCTCCTCCATGCCGAAGCTCAGAGAGCTCGATCTGCCCCCGCCCTACGATCCGTCTCGCATCGTGCTAACGCACAAACAGGGGGCGATGGTGTCAGACATGGCTTCTGGCGAGTACGCCCCGCACTGGGCTGCCTGGCAGAAGACCAGGAGCGGCCTGATGAGCCAGTTCCTGGAGGACAAAACCAACGAGCCTCTGCAGCCGCCGAAGCCCGATGGGGACGACGACATCGACGAGAACGAGGCCGGAGACAGCGTCGGAGAGCTGAGTAGCGTCGCCAATATGGCGCAGGAGAACGATTTTAGGAGACAGCTCCAGTTCCTCCTTGACGGCACGGCAAACAGCCTCTTCAAGCGTTTCTCCGACTCGGCCGAGAAGTGCCGCTACCTTTCCATTCAAAGCACCGAAATCCTCATCCTCTACGCCCCCGATGTTTCCAAGCACATTCCCTACCTCTTGCCCGCAATTTTGTCCAGGTACCCGCCGACGTTTTACGACCAAGAGACGGAGGTTTTCATCCACGACCTGGAGGGGCACGAAGGCTACAAGAGGGGCGTCGCCACCTCGAGGCAAGATAAGACCAGCCTCGTTCACAACAGCAGCAAGGTTACCGTGGTGGAACCCTCGGAGGAAGTTCGTTTGATGCTTTGTAATTTGATCTCCGCTCTGTTGAAGGCTGCGGTGGGGTACGGGTCCCTCCAGCATCTGAACCCCTACTTTTCCGACCTGGTCTTGATATTGCAGAGCCAGCTGAGAGACCCGTACCCCCAGCTGAAGTGCACCGCTAGTTTGCTCCTGGTCAACGTCGTGAGGATTCCACAGTGGGAGCAAGGGGCGATGATGTTCGCCACGGCGATCGCGAGGGCGTCCATCACCAACCTTCGCAGCCGTAACGCCAAGGTCAGGGTGGCGTCGCTGTCCCTTTTCGAGGCCGCTGCTGGCATTCCCAACAGGGCCAAGGTCAGGGGAGCCGGAACGGACGCGATTCAGGACCTTGTGGGATTCAGGGAGGAGAACGTCCTGCCGATTGCGGCCTTCTACAACGCAGAGGCAGGGGTCAGCGTGAACTCGCTCGCCGAAATCTGCCAGGACAAGAACGGGACGGTTAGGGCCAGGGCCTGCGCCATGCTCTGTTTCTTCATAACCTGCCTGCCCGACCGTTACGACCACCACACCCGCCTCCTCCCTTACGTCCTCTCCTTCTTCAACGACGATCGTGAGTCGACCCGCAAGATGGCCCTGCAATCCATCGAACATTGCGGAGGGCAGTATGAGGCGGAGCACCCGGACGACGTTATTGAGAGGAGACAGTACGGCGTCGACGGCGACAGCAGGACGAACGTGGAGGCGCCCCTCCCCTTCCCCTTCACCGAGCGGCCTCGGCTAGGAGCTCGCCTTTTCATCCGTGGCAACACGAAGCGCTTCTTCAAGGCCCTGCTGAAGGAGCTTACAAACTGGATCGACACCACGAGGGAGAGGAGTGCGAACCTGCTCCTTATCTTGACCGTATACTGCGAGGAGCACTTGACTATGGACTTCCACCAGACTCTCCCGCTTGCTGTCAAGGCGCTCAGGAAGAGCATAAACGAGGGCAAGACGAGCAAGGAGTTGACGGATAATATGAATACCATTCTTGAGGTCATGGGGAGGTGAGGCACTACGAAGAGCGAGGAGCGCGATACTAGTGCGAGGTGGCTGCAGTATCAGTATCTAACCCTGTCTTCACGCTCGCTCATTCGCGCTACGCTCATCACAGATTCGTCGACCCAGAGACCTATGTACCCCTGCTGCTTCCCCGCGTGACGGGTGAGGGCGACGGCACATCTGCCGCCGAGGGTGGCGTCCACTCTGAGGAGTCTCGCCGTGTGAACGCCGTGGCGCTAGGATCGCTCATGAGGGGCAGCCTGACTAGGCAGCTCACTGCCCACGTGAAGAGCATCGTTCTGGGCATTTGCGGCGAATGCCTGACCAGCGACGTAAGCGTGAAGAGCAGAATTTGCTTCCTCGAGACTCTGAATGTGCTTCTGGTCAAGATTCGCGGCAACCAGGGCAAGGTGCTGACCGGCTACTTCAACGCCACCGGCCGCCTCGCGGACCTCGACAGCGTCTGGATCACCGTCTGCAAGAGCCTTCTGTTCTGCCAGAACAACGTGGAAGGGAGCGCGAGCCTGACGGAGCTCGCCCAAAAGGGCCTCAAAACGTTGAAGGGCGGAGAGAGCATGAACACAAACAATGTCGGCCTGAAGCAGTGGGCGGGCAAGATCCACAACCACTCCATAGCTGAAATCATGGAGGAGGGACACGCGATGTGGGAGGCCGACGGCGAGGAGGTAATAGTCCTCGACATGCTCTGGAAGGACTACGAGGCCAGGGCGGGACTCGAAACCAGCGTCAACGACCTTGTCATGCTGGGGTCCTGGATCATGGAGGGCGTGGCGGGCGAAGATTTCGAGAGCGAAGAGGCCGGTGTGGAGTGCTACAAGGGCTGGTGCTCCATGATGTCGAGCGCCCTGAAGAACGTTGTAGACACCAAGGCGAAGAGGTCGATTTTCATAGACGAGAGCCTGGCAGTTTTCATGGACGCTGCTTTGAGGGGAAGAGACGAAGTTAAGGATAAGACCGTCGTGAAGGCTCTATTCGAGTGCTTGGGGAACGCAGGCAAGGGTGAGACTGAGGTCTGGAACGTCGGGGTTGAGTACGTAGAGGAGTTGGCCGCGTTTGCTGTGGCGGTCGGAGACCACGAGTTCGCCGCGGAGGTGCTGGATTTCACCGGGAGCGCCGTTTGGGGTCCGTCGGGAGTCAGGCTCACGTCTTTTGCGAAGATGAGGCGCGCCAAGGTTTCACCCAAGATAGCTTCTAAAATCTGGACGCTGCTGAAATCTGGCGCGGGCAAGTATGTCGATTTCGGTGTGGGCGAGAAGAGGGCCTTCGGAAGTCTGTGCAACAGCATGGTGTATCATCTGGTTGAGGACGTTGAGGAAGACGAGGGGGAGGACGATGAGAAGCCGACGGTCGAAGAGGTTCCCACGAAATCGAAGGGGAAAATCAAGGTTCAGCTCCAGCGTGTCGCCATCGAATTCTCCGACTCCGAGAGCGACGACGAGGAGCAGCTCACAGAGGGGATGAAGAAGCTGGCGGAGGATGGTGGAAGGAGGATGGCCGCAAAGAGGTTCGACGTGGGAATGAAGAGGGTTGAAATTCTAGACGAGGACGAGAATGATGACGATGATGAGTTGGAGGAGGAGGAAGAGAGGGTGGCGAAGGTGAAGGGGGGTTGTGCCCAAGAGGGCGACGTGACCCTCAAAAAGTTTCTGCAACTCCTCCTGCCGATCGGTGGCTGCCAGTGGCTGAAGAATGGCGTCGATAAGTTGTCCGACGAGGGGGGCGAATTCGAAGCCGCGGCCATCTTCGACGGCGCGCTGAGACTTGCGGCCGTGCTCGAGCCGACGGTGTTCATCGAGAAGGCGAAGCAAGAAGGGGAGAAGGTCAACTGCAATTTCTATAATGGGGTTATTGAGCACGGTGAACTATTGATCATGTTGGGAGGAGGAGGGCCTAGGTAAATAAATCAGATTTGATTTCAATGAAAAAATTACGATCGACTTAATTTTGTCGCTGGGTAAGGGGGTTAGGGTTGGATATGCCCACTGCATCGCCAACATGGCTATACTGAGAGGCGCTAATGTTGTCGTTGCTAGCCTGCTGATGAAACGGCATCTGCTCGGTTTTGACGCTGTAGAGAGTTTGATCGTCCAGCGCATCCCACCGTTCAGCGCCTTCGTACTGTGGTGTGTGGTTGTGACAGTGGTGTGAGATTTTGTGTGAGGGGTGGTGGTTGTATTTAGTTTGTTGTTTGACTCACTTCTCCCGGAAAAAAGCCTATTCTCTTGTACATGACGCTGATGGATAGTATGACAAAGAGCATCGCGCCGATTGCCAGTATCAAGAGGCTGAATTCAAGGACCTGAGGAGAGGTTTGAGGAGAGGTTTGTTAGTCGATTCACATCGTTCAAAATTGGACTGAGTTTTCCTTTCTTCCTCGCGCTGTTAACAGCGGTACCCCGCAAAAACATCACCTTCTGAACAGCATTCCTTTCATCCTCTGTAGCGTCGTCGTCGTCGTACTGTAGCTCTCTCCTAAGGCTGTGAACTGGGGAGAAAATTTGGCTACTCGGCCCGTTGTTTCCTGCCCTCGGGTTTGAGTTCTGAAGAGGGTCTTCAAAGGGGTCCAGCGAGGTAGCGGAGGCGGAGGACACAAGTAGTAGAAGGAAAACAGCGGCGACGACTGTAAATAACGACTGGCGGAGCATCGAATTAAAACGGGCACAAAATGTTCACCCAAATTGTTGGAAAAAACTGTCAAATCTTCTCTATGGAAGCGGAGGGCAAACAGAGAAGGGGAGCGTCGGTGCAATGAATGCGGAGAGGTTTGGGAAGAAAGTTCAGACTCAGAAGACATCCAGGGGCAACCCAAACCTCAGTAAAAATAATAAAGAAAGAGACAACAATGCCCTGGAGGATGATGACGACAACGACAATGAAGGACTAGCTTCTCCCTCGCCAGTCACAACGGCGAGTTTGGCGAATAGTTTGAAGCCTCCCTCAATTCGAAATGTAGGGGGGGGGATTTTCAGCGAATCCTCCGAAGCCCCCTTCACTTCGAAACGTAGGAGGAGCAAGCTCATCTCGCCTCATGAACCACAAATGCTCCACGCCCGACTGCGGGTCAACCACCGACTGTGAAAAGGACCCTCTCGACGGAAAGTGGTACTGCCCGAGCTAATCGAAAATAAAATTATGCTACGCGTGTTTTATTCACATTATTCACTTTGGCATTCCCCGCCTCCTCCCCCCCCAACCCCCCCTTCTTCCTACTCTCCTCATTACAAGTCACCGCGTGGAGTTATTTCTGCGAGCCGCTATATAGCAACGTTACGATAAGGACGACATACGTTTACATCGTTAGAAAGAAAGTTTTCGCTCCTCGCTGTCGCTTCGGTTTGCCCGGGCCTCGGTCTAAATGCTCGTTGACATACATCCCAGCTTCACTCTGTTACTCGCTGCCAGACGAACATTCGGCCCCCTCACCTTCTTGTCCAGGGTAACAAATTCGCTGTAAATTTCCCCGATCTCTTTTCCGTCATCTCGCCTCCTGTCATTCCTCCTGTCACCTGGCCTACATTTACTCTCGTCCAAGAAGCATTCTCCACTGTCTGTCATGTAGTCCATGTATTTCGTGTGCGAAAATGTGTCGGTTTTTCGTAAGATAATGTCGTGAGGTGTACCGAAGAGTTTTTGGAAAGAATTTCCCGGGCTATAATTCCATAACAATATTTCCTGCACATACCACAGCTTCCATTCGTTTGATAAGATACCTTCCCAATATTTATGCAGGCGCGCGACTTCTGCAGATGTGTATAGCAGTTCTTCTGCTAGAAGAGAGTGTTTGAACTCTTCGAATTTGACACCTATCCAGTTTTCGGCGTAGACATCGGCGCCCATGTCGATAAAGTTTTCGGCGTAGACATCGGCGCCCATGTCGATAAAGAATTTGGCAATATCCAAATATCCAGAATCGAGCCATTCAGAAGCGAGATCAACGGGTCCCCCCAACTCCTCCTTCTTCTTCACTGTACCTTCCATTTCTTCTTGAAACATTTTCAATTTGAATTCAGCGCGAATCAGCTTCAGTCGTACGTCTGACATTTGTTCTCGCGTCGGGATTGGGATTCGACCGGACACAAGGGCAGCGATGTACTCTGCTCTGAACTCGTACAGAGAGAAGGTGGGGACATCCTCCGGATATCCGAATGCTCCGAATACGAGCCTGGGGTTCTCGTTCAGGAGTACACCGTGGTGAAGCATGCCGTCATAAATGCGGGTGCTACTCTCGCCGCTCAAAGGCTCGTACTCGGGGATTAAATTATCGGATAAGAAAGATATAGAACCCTCCATATCGTAGCCAGTCGCTTGAATAATGGTGTCAACATCGTGAACAACCTGAGACGAGTGAAGAGAGTCGTTAAGGAAGGGGGTGATCATGACGTTAGATTTAGAAAAGGTGAGATGAGTTGAAAGTAGCGACGCTTCACTCCTCGCTGGTTGGTACGCGCCTTCTCAACTAGTGGCTTCGCTCCTCTCTTCGCTCCTCGCCAGGATATTCTCACCTCATCGCCCTCGAAGTAAACGGTACGACCTTCTGCTGATGTTATTGCCCCGCGAATATCGACGTCGTCACTGGTCATATCTTGAATATGGATAAACCTCTCAGTGTATTTGCTCGCAAAATTACGAACTGACCAAATCACATCGGTGACACCATACTTCAACAGCAGTCCGACCATGTCCAGGCCCGAAGATCCATTTCCGACGACCACCACCCTTTTCCCTTTGTATTCGCTTGCCCGAATAAATAATCTCGAGTGAAGCTGCTCGCCCATGAAACCCTTCACGGGTTGAAAATTGGGCTTACTGTAAATACCGGTAGCTACTACAACGAAGTCAAAATACTCAGTATTCTCGCTACCGCTTTCCATTGCGGCCGCCGCACCACTGTATGGCTTCACTGACTGGATGGCTCCTGCTTCGGCGGGTTCCTCAACCTTGATTTGCTGCGACTTGACTACAAACTTCTCACGCGATGCGTCAAAGGTCACGCTCGTCACATCCGTGTTTGGGCGAATGTGCCTCGAGAGGTCGTTCTCTCTGTCGTATCCTTGGATGTAGTCAGTGACGACCGCTCGAGGGAAATAAGCTTCCATGTCCCGGTGAAAATGGTCTCGGTAGGTGTAAGAGGTGAATTCGGTGAATGAGTGATGGCCGTTCAACCACATCCCCTGCAACGATGTCGACGGAATTAGAGGATGTATATCTGTATGCTTCCGAAAATCTTCAAACGCAGCTTCTCACCTCGTACATTGGACTGAACTTGCGATCTCCCGTCCACATCCCTCCTGCTCTCTGTTGCCTGTCGTAGGCTTTGAAGTCGACCGATCCCTCCGGCAACATCTTGAAGCCTCTCAGCGTCGCCAGGGCCGCCGGACCGCCACCAATGACGAGCACCGTCGGAACGACAGAGGCGGAAAGACCGACAGGAAGGCTCGTCGGAAGGCCGGAGTTAAGAGACCCCTCCACGCCCTTCCAGATCACGCTGAACAGCATGCTCTGCACCATGTTGGTGATGAGACGGGTGCCCAGGCCCCTGCAGAACACGCCCGCCAACCCGTCCTTGGCGACGATGAGCCGCAGGGCTTGGTAGTACGAAATGTTCTTCGCCGCTGCGACGTAAGATGTAAGAAGGGTTAAAAGATTGGTGTGAATGGTTTAGTTGCAGAATCACAAGCAAGGCGGGCAGTGGATGTTTAACACGCTTCTCACCTGTCTGCTTCACGGTCTTAAGCACCCTTAGGGAGTTCGAAACGACGTCAGACACACAAGTGGCGACAAGCCCCATGAAAGCAGGGCGCAGAAGGGAGGCAGAGGGGGCAAGGGTGGCGTCGAGGAGGTTGAACACGAGGAACCAAGGGTATGAACCGGCGAAGGCGGCGAGGGCGTTGCCGACGGCGCCGTTCCACAGCACTGAGAGGCCCGACTCCCTGACCTAGGATGTGTGTGGTGTGGTGTGGTGTTTGTGTGTGTGAGGTCGTCGTTGGTCGTAACAACGCATTATTTATTATGCTCGAGTAATACGAGTAATAGAAGAGCGCCAACACACTCACCTTGACCTCCAGGAGGACGTACCCCTGCTCGCCCTCAACCTGCATCGTCGTCTTTATCGTGTCGAACGGGGTTATGAAGATCCTCCATAGGCTGGAGACGGCGGTCGAAACCAACGTCTGCACGCCCAGGGACACCTCCGGGGCGAAGGAAGAGAACACACCCAACACCGCAACGTTCGCGAACGTCGTTCCGGCCCTCGACATGGGCGCCTGGAGGAGCGCGAACTTCACGCCCTTGTAGAAGCGGGCAACGCCGCCTTCGTCGTAGAGTTTGATAATCGTTGATCGGAGAGTACCGCCGTGTCTGTATTGGTAGTTCATCGCTGTGCGGAGCCACATCATGGTAAGGACCTGCGAGACGAATGTTAAACACATACTATATATATGAATAAATTGGCAATAAATTGGGTTAGCAAAAACTACTCGGAAAATTCTCTCACCTGAAATAATCCTCCAACCGCTCCTCCTACGCCTCCGCCTGCTCCCTTACGAATACTGAGCCACAGAGCACCTGACGGAACCAAGCTGCAGGCAATATAACCCGCGGTAAATAGTAGAAGAGGAGCCAGGAGAAGCAGAAACGGTCGTCCAACAGATGGTGGTTGACTTTTATCTGTGGACTTGGAAGCTTCAACCGCTAACGGGACGTGGAGGCTAATCACGTCAGCAGATGTAGATATGTCATCGCTTTCAAGGGTGTCGAACGATTTCTTCGCCGCGAGGGCCAATGAACGAAACATTCTTCAACTGAAAATTTCATTTTCTCAGCCCAAATTTTGGAATTTTCTGTAAACCTTCAAACCGATCCTATACGCAAGTAAGTGCCGCGGCTGTCCTCCATTACGACCTCAGCTATAATTACCAAAACTTTCGGCCATACTAAAATTCGTAAAACGTTCGCGGTGCGAAAACTCGAATAAATCTACTTTCCTTTTCAGTTCTTCTTGCGGTGCCCGTTGAGATTACTTTGATGACCTCATATCATTGTAATCGACCGCCAAGTGTTCAAGAATGACAGCGGATAGTTGTAGCATTGTCAATGCCAGTTGAAGATACCCCTAAACACTCAATCACGCGAAATATATCTAACCCATTTTTAGTCTCATGCAGAAACAGAAGAAGAGCCTGTCGGCGTTGCATGTGTTGTTCATGAGTATCAGCGCCATGTCCGTATTCATGCTAGTC
>BRXY01000133.1:0-51883 GCA_030267945.1 Triparma strigata
CTAACCCTAACCCTAACCCTAACCCTAACCCTAACCCTAACCCTAACCCTAACCCTAACCCTAACCCTAACTTTTTATTCCTAAATATGTTCACATTTTAATTGTTTACTCTGCCTGAGACACGGACGAGACTGCCGTTGACGATGCTGACTTTGGCGACACCTGTGAAGCTTGAGTACTTCCTCTACGGGAGCTGTTTGAGCTGACGTTGGTGCTGACTCCGACCTTGCTTGATGACCTTGTATTCTTGAGCTTCTTCTTCACTCCCGCCTGGACGTACAGCAGATTTAGGTACAATGAGGCAACCATGGAGCCGAAGGCCATTTGTAGGTAGAACATTTGATATTGGGCCTTTTCTGGGTCTGTCGTTGCCGACCCATAGAACACAAAAGAAAGCCACACGAGCAAAAAGGTCAACTGCGTGCCGTTGCTAAACTTCCTCATGTTTTTCGCAGCGGTTTTACTTGCTTCTGGTGCATTTTCCGTATCGAGCATCGCTGCAAGCTTCCTCGCCCCAATGCGATAGAAGATCGAAGCGCAGAAGAAGCTAAAGACAATCAGCATACTCACCCACTAAAGCAATGATTTGGTGTTAGAATCTGTCTTCTCCATCTTCTCTCCTACGTGTAGCCTCTTAACTCCCTCACCTCGTTCCTCTGCATGAAAACTGAGAAAAAGCTGACGACCACAAAGAAAATGGAATAGGTGAAGATGAAACGCTTCATGTACCTGAAGCGCTTTGCGAGCTTGACTTTGTCCTTGCTATCCATCATCATCGCTATGTCCATCCACTGTACTGGAATCGTCAACACCGTTGGCATCGCGGTCAGCGAAAGCCAGAGAAGGCAGAATGAAACGAAGTTCCTGTTGGCCTTGTTCTTTTCGAATGTAGTCATGCCGATGCAGTATCCAACGCCCACTCCGAACATTGCGACGTTGAAGACAAGAGTTAAAACGAGAGACAGGCAAGTTGCATTCTTCTTGAAGACGCCGGCCCGTCTCATGGCTTGTATCAGGTGGACGTTGCGTATGAACAAACCGACGTTAACGCACATGAAAAATACGTTGAAGGCTAGGCCAACAGCGCGAAGTGGGTGACGACCGCTGCACCCGGCCTCCTCATCATCTCGGAAATAGATCATGCTGCACCGACGTTGAGTTGAGTGTTACTGTAGTTAGCCCTCTGCGCCCCCTGTACAAAACTGCGCCCTTTTCTATTTAATACTGTCCTGAAACTCACCTACAGTGGCACTCGTGTTCAGAGGGGAAACAATGCCAATTCAAGGGACAGTCGTCACGACCGTCGCAAGTGATGTTCTTGGTGGTAGCCAAGTCTACGAAGTCCGGGGCTGCCATCCTGCCGAGAATTAATCAAAACCTGATAGTTATGATAGAGTCAGCAACGACGACGAAAGCTGTTGTGGATTATCTTCACTCAAAAATTGCTACGACAAGCAGAAAGAATGCAGCACAACTCTTCCGCAGACAAATCTCCTGCGGGCCCTCCCTTCCAAAGAAAAAGGATTATTATCGCTCGCCCCACTCTCTTATAGCAAAGGTGAAGAAAAGCATGCCTCTGAATGAAACTATGGCCTTGCTCAAAATCGGGCATTTTTCGATCAGAGCCAATCTGAACTCAATTTTTTTAACATGCCTCCAAAACGTAGTAACGGATCAATGACTTCGGGCACCGCTCCTCGTAGGTCACAGAGGACTACAGGTAAGCTGGGACCCGCCTTCCCGGACGAGAAACCAAGGATTGATGACTTGAACAGGAAGAAAGGCAAGAAACCCCATAAGACTCAAGTCTCCCTGGCCTTGACCCCTAGCACCGCTAAAAAGGGTCCACTGCCCAATGATTGCTTCCTAGAAATCCCTTCTGATACCCCTCGGAAAGAACCGGACCCAGGAACGCCGTTTGAGCTAGATGATAGCTCAGACGAAGAGAGCAAGGAAATGATTGGATTTAAGGCCGGCCAATAAGAAGAGATTTCTATTGACGCGGACAACGCCGTTGTTTCTCATCAAAGCTGTGCGGTCTTAAAGGTCCAAGCCGACCTCAGAAAGAAAGAAATTGACCGGGAGATGAAGCTGGCGCATTATAAAGATAATGCCGCACAGCGCGAGAGAGAGAGAGAGAAAGAGAGGTTTGAGCTTGAGAAACTGAAGCTAAACCTCGCTCCACAGCAACCAAATAACGTTCCCCAGTCCGGCTCAGACGTGGATATGGCTGAAATGGAAAAGAGGAAGAACAACCTTATTGGTGAGGACAACTAAATGAGCGTAGGGTACAGGGTCAGGAAAGAGGGTAAAAAAGAGATTCGGATTTTTAAAGTAAACTAGATCTTCGCGACCGGAACACTTCTTTTGCTGAATGACTCCACGCTCACCCTAGTCAACTCCTCGACTCCATAATCGTCATGTTGCATATCAGCTAAAATATCGGCGTGCGTAATATGATTAAGTGCGGCCTCCATGACGTCTTTCGTATAGCTCCGAATCAACTGTAGTGTTTCGAGTTTGTCGACCCCGTTGACGGGGGCGGCGGCGTCGGAAGTCCAGGGATATGACTCTGCTTCTTACAAAATAGGTCTGTCATGTATGTGGTCCCTGTTTGGTCGTAAAACCTGACTCTGGATCGGTCGATATTCTGCATGTTCTGCTCGTACTCTTTCAACCGCAAATAGTTGTCTTGAGTGAATTTATCTGCTTCTTTCGATTCGACCTTCTTGAATGTACTTCCTAAGGAGCGGAAATACCTGCTGACAGACTGTCTCGGCACCGGTGTGCCCATTTTTTTACATCTTGAGGAGTACTGGTGAGTACTGGTGGTCCCTGTGGAGTTGCCCCGTCTGTTGTAACTTAATAAAATTCGTACAACACTCAGGGGAGAGACTCTTCGAGCGCCTGTACGGATTGTCTTCCGCTATGATCAGAATTTTATGAACGTGGGTAGCTTTTAAACCTGTCATTTCAACAATTTTACTGATGGGATGCTGAAGACCGAGGCGACGAACATAATCATACTTCTGCTCAGGGAGGCCGGGGATCGCCGCAGCAATCATGAAGATGAATCCCTTTCTAAGGGGGTAGATATAGACATCTTCAAAGGCTGCCAGCGTCCTTACGGAGACTAGATTGAGAGAAAAATAGGGAATTCCTTTTTCTCCAATCGAAATGCCCGATTTTGAGCAAGGCCATACCACAGCGAAATGCACCGAACATTTTGGAACAAAACATAAAACGTTAAAAGATGAATTCTAACGTTAAAAGTGATTCTCTTAAATCTCCTTTCGACATAAGTGACGAGAAATACCTTCTGGTGCGTACGAAGATAAGCCTTGAGAACCCTGCTGCAGTGCAGCCAGCACCAGGACTGCCTCTTTGATCAGTTATAGTTTGTTTTGGGTTCATACACCCACGCAAGCCCCTCTCGAGTTTCCACCAGTCGTATTTATTAAGTTTCTTGTCGCTCCTGGAATTATAATCCCCTGGCCGCCTCCGTTTACATCATCATTGCACCCCGCAAAAGGAAGTCAACTCGTTGCGCCCCACAAGTACACGTCAGTGATGAGAAATATCTTCTTGTACGGGGGTAGCCAGCGAGATAATTATTTTAGTGGCGACGTGATTATTAATATAAACGACCGATTGAAGCTCGAGAGGGGTTCGCGCTTTATGAACTAAAACAAAGTACAACTTTGATCAAAGAGGTTCTCCTTGGTGAAAAACCACGGCAGCCAGGGTTCTCAAGACTTACATCCGTCTACATCATCATTGCGTTACATGTATATGTACTGTAGGCCACCACCCGACTAACCCCACTTCCGAAAACCCCACCCACAGCCCCCAGAAGCCTTGACAATTGATCGCCTTGAAAAAACTCCCTGCATGACAATTTCTCAGTCGAGCAGTCTATTCTGCAGACCCTTTTGTTTCCAACCCTCGATGAATTTCATCATCCGGTCGAACGCAAGTAATGTCGAGACGAACAACGCTCAGGTGAGACGAGAAGCTGCATCGTGCGTCGTAGACCTATCGACTTCAATTACTAATTCGTCGCTTCGCTCCTCAGCACATCGCCGAATCCCACTCCCTCGGCGACGCCTGGATCCACGAGGAGGCCACCCTAGAGGGCCGTTCGATCAGCCACTGTTGTCCCGGTGCCCGTCAAACTCGTTTCGTGGTGCATTCCGGCCCGATTCCGCAGGCGCTCCTGGTCGATGACCAAACTTGCTGCAACTGCAACATACAGCATGGGCTGACGTCTCCCGAGTTCGACAGCCTGGATCCCAATGATATTGGAAACGTCGAGTTCTACCACGAGAAGCTCTTCAGCAACGGCATCACCTGCGGACTCGGCGACAAGCGCTGCCCGTGTTGCTGCAACCTCCCGTACCTCGAAACCATGGACCCTACTGGTAAGAAGATCGGAGAGTCTCGGTACATCTGCGACATGTGCCTCTTCGTTCCGAAGGTGGACGTCTTCGACGAACACGACAACAAGGTGTACAGGCTTCGGCCAGACACTTGCTGCGGAGGCTGCTGTGTGCTGTGTAGGTGCGGCGGTGAGAAGGGCCGCTGCCTGAGGGTTCCCTGGGTGATACGTGACCCGACCACGAACATGCCCCTCAAGTGCTCTCAGCAGTCCACCGGAGAGGACGCGCAGGTGACGTCGTTGTGGACCGGCTTGAAGAGGGCCTGCCAAAAGAAGGAGGCTTACTTCCTAAACTTTCCCGAGACGGCGGACAAGAACATGAAGGCGACATTGACAGGCACAGCCTTGCTCATTGACATGTCCTTCTCGGAGGATCAGAACTAGATCATGTTAAGTTTTTTTGCCTGGTTAAAAAGCATTCCACTTCTTCCTTCCTTTTCCTTGTTGTGTACATTAAAATCTAATCCCACACTCCCACTCTTACATCCACCCTCCCTACCTCCCAAAAAATGACATCCCTCACCACCAATATATACAACGCAACCCTGGACTGCTCCTTCGCGCCCTATCTCGGAAGTTATAGTTTTTTCTCGTCTATAACCACTCACCCCCCCGGACCTCCAAACCTTATCAATGCCTTCTTCCAGCAGGGAATCACCCACGCCTTCGGGTTCAATCAGCCTGAAGCCCTCAACTCTTTCGCCTGTTGCCTGGAGCAGGACGAGACGAATGCGATGTGCCATTGGGGAATGAGTTACGGCTTTGGACCCTTCCTTAACAAACCGAAGTCTTCGGACCAAGACCTTTCCTTGGCTGTCCAATATTCCCGATTGGCAGAGTCGTATCTTGACGACTCGTACAAACCCGAAGAGATAGCCCTCGTCAAAGCCACTCGCCTGCGATTCCCAAACACTCAAACCCCCCAGAGCGAAGCCTCCAAGAATTACCGTGATGCCATGAAGGCTCTCGTAACCAAAAACACTCCTTTTTCTAACCACGCCGATATGCTGACCCTGTACGCCGAGTCCGAGATGGACTTGAGCATGTCCTTAGGATTGGACTACTATAAAAACTCCAAGCAAACGACTCACGGCGACGCTACCGAGAGCACTGCCAACGCGCTGAAAGCTTTGCACAAGGTCATGCTGATCGCGCCCGATCACACCATGGCGCTGCACTTGTTCATCCACGCCACTGAGCCGCTGACCCCTGGAACTGACGCTGCACAGGGTGAGCAGAGCGCCGACTTGCTCAAGGACCTCAACCTGTACGGATCAGGGCATCTCGAGCACATGCCCGGCCACCTTTTCTTGCGCGTCGGAAGATATAACGACGTGATCCAGAACAACATCTTGGCCTCGACCGCTGATGACCTCTACGACCTCAATGGGCACATTCCGTACGGGCCAGGTTAGAAAGATCCACTAAAGTACATGACTATAATACCCAATTTTATTCTAACTCGTCGCTTCGCTCCTCGTAGCTCACAACGTCTACTTCCTCTCCGTTGCTGCACAGCTTGACGGGCAGTCGCAGGTCGCAATTACCTACGCAGGTAAGAAGCTGCGAGGAGAGAGGGTCAATAATTCAATACACTATTCTTACTCGTCATTCGACTCGCTTCGCTTCGCTCGTCATAGATAAGATGAGGGATATATACGAGACTGGTCACTTCGATGACGGGCCTGGGGCGGAAGAGGGCTGGAATGCCCTCCTCTTGGCCTACCTGAGATTCGGAATGTACGACAAGGTCCTCTCGGACGTGTTGTCCCTTCCCCCGCCGGCTGGCCTTGGTCTACTTGAGGGGTGCAATTACGCGGAGCTCTTGGGCAACTTTGCCCGCGGTGTCGCAAACTTCAAGACTGGAAAGCTCGAGGAGGCTTCGTCCAACCTCAAAGATCTTGAGTCGATCTTTTCCTGTGCGGACTTCAACTCCAGGTACCACGACCGCAGCGTCGTGGCAAAGTACACCCTCGAAAGCTTGATCGAGGGCGATGTCACCAAACTCAAGGCTGCAGCTGACGAGCAGAACTCGTGGACGTACAACAGTCCTCCTCACTGGTCGTTGAGCAGCAATACCTGCCTGGGAGAAATGTACATGGAAACAACACAATTCGAGTCCGCGCTGGCTTCCTTCCGTGCGGACCTTACGGAATACCCCAACAACCCCTGGGGCCTCTACGGGTTGTACGAGGCAATGGCCGCCATGCCCGAAACGTATGACGAGGAGGAGGTGGCAGAGGCCCTCGCCGCCGCCGAGAAAGCGTGGGAGAGGTCCGACCAGGTTCTCAAGACCTCCTGCTACACAGTCTAATTAACGAAATATCATTTTTTAAATATAATAATAAAAAACATGCTAATGCTATGTGGGCTTGAATCCTACTGCGTCGCCTCCCCTTAGCTTCGCCAGCTCCTTCTTCTGCCGCTCCATAACCTTTCTCATCGTATCAATTTGTTTCTTGGCCGAGGCCATTTCACGCTTCAAAGTTTCGTTTTCGCTAAGAGCCTTCTTGTTGTCGTCCTTGAGCTCTCTAATTTTCGTCCTCAGCTTGTGGTTCTCCGCCCAGTTCGGCGCCTTGGTGGGGCTCATTGACGCCTCCTTAGACTTCGGGCTGGGTCTCTTCTTGATCTTGGTGAACTGTGCATGAACGTAGGATGAAGATTGACGTTAACAACGATCTACCAAATGGCGCATAATTCCTTCTCACCTGTTTCTTGCTCACGAATTCTAGCGCAGGCGGGGCCTGATCGCTAAGCGGACCTTTCCGCCCCCCCGGAATAGGAGCTGGAAGAGAAGCTAAATGGGAAGGAGGAGAAGGGGAGGAAAGAGATGACGAAGGCACCGGCTTCTCGTCTTCCTTCTGCTCTTCCGGCGACACCCTCGGTGACTCCAGAAGTCCCTCAAGCGTAACCCCCTCCAAAATCCCGTTCAACTCCTCAACCTTCCTCCTCGTCTCCTCAACCTCCTGCACGCTCACCTTGCCCCCACCTCCTCCCCTCTTCTTCTCCGGCGTCCACCGCTCCCTCCCCTCCAAGCAATGCCCGAAGGACTCCTTCGCCTCCTCCAGCTCTCCACCCTCCATCAAACAGCACCCCATATCATACTCGCACCTCAAAACATCCCCGTCGTTGTCCCCATGCACCCCCCTCAAAACCTTCAAAGCCTCCCCATACCTCCCAGCCGCCTCCCCCGACCTCCCCATCTTCCTCAAACACTCCGCCTCCTTCCTCGTAACTTCCCCCGTCCTCCCGTCCTCCTTCCCCCAAAGCTCACCCCCAGCCTCCCTCGCCCTTTTAAGCCTCTCCAACCCTCCCTCAAAATCATTCACAGCAACCAATTCAACTCCCTCCTCCATTAACTTAACTACTGCAGCCTCCATCATTTTATATGTTGGCTTTGGAGGAGGGGGAGCAGGAGACGTCGGAGTCGTAGGAGGTGCATTCGGAGACTCTTCAGAGGATAAAGGATAAGTCGAAAATGAACCGTGAGGAGGCGAAGGTGGAGGAGAATTATTTAGTGAAGTGGAGGGGGGGTCTGAGAAGTTTAGGGGGGCAAGTTCGTTGATTGATGAACTTGAGGGTGTTGCGTTTGATGGGAGGGGCGACTTCCCCTTCTCCAAAGTATCACATTCGACTTCATCATCTAGTTCTAGGCTGACGGTTACTTCCTCTTCCTTGGGCACGATGTTGACTTGTTGTTCTGGAGGCTCTGCGTTGGCGGGCTGCGGAGACTCAGGGGGTAGATCATCTTTCTTTTCCTCAGCAGGGGGAGGAATTTTAGGGGCAGGATCAACTTTGGGGGATTCAGCGGCGGTGGGAGGAGAGTTGCCATGCTTGAGGGCGCTTACAGCCTTTATTGTGGTGGCGGCGGTGGACGTGGCGGTGCCCTTGGGCGGTTTGTTACCCATAACTTCCTAAAAATGCTCAGATTTCTGGGTTCTCCCAAAAAGGAAAAACTATTTACGAACGATCTCCGAATTTTCATCTATCTGCCATCTCTTTTTTTAGTATAAGCGGAGCCGAAAAATCTAGACCGTCTTTCACGACATTCGTACCAGCTTCATCAAATTCTCAATCCCACCGAGGCTTCGACAATCATTCATCAATTCTCAATCCCACCAAACCATGAACCGTTCAATCGCCATCGTTGACTGCGGCTCAGGTTACTCTCGTCTAACTTACTACACCGTAAATCCTTCCACCGGCTTAATAGAAACCTCTCGGCACCCAACGAACCTCCCTCCCCTCCACAAAGTAATCTCAGACCTCGACTCTCTTAAAGAGTGGATATCCTCTCTCCTCCTCCTCCTCCCCTCCCCCCCCCCTCCCCTCTCCATCGGTGCAACAGCCGGTCTCCGTTCTATCCTCCCCTCTCTCCCTCCTTCCTCCCTCTCCTCCTTCCGTTCCCTCCTCCCATCTCCCTTCACATTCTTCATCTTAAAACCAAACCAAGAAGCTAAATACGAACTATCATCCTCAAAATACTGTTCCTTAAAAACTAAATTAATAAAACCAGAAGAATCTTTCGGTATGATGTCGTCAGGAGGTCAGAGTTCACAACTAGGTTACGAAGATTCACTCTGGAGCTTTGAGACATCTGTTAAATCCGGGAACGAATTAGGAGTCAAACTAGGTATGAAAGAGGGGTTGAGGATATTTAAGGAGAAGGTTCAAAACACGATGGAGGGGGTGGAGAAAGGTGTGGGGGGAGAGGGAGGGGTTTTTGTGGTGATTGAGATGCTGGCGGCGAGTGGGAGTGCGGCAGGTTTGGAGAGTAATAGGAGGTATAAGGTTAGGAACGTGATTGAGATAATTGACGTATTTTTGAAGAATAGTGGAGATAAGAACGTTGAAGGGGAGAGAAGCTGGAAGGATTACGTGAAGGAAATGGGGGCGGTCGTACTGCTCGAAATGTTGGGAAAGCTGAAGGAGGGGAGCGAGGTGGCGTTCTGCAGGGAGTTTGAGCTCGGGGAGGGGAACTTCGTCAAGCCGAGCTGGGCCCTGGGGAGGGCGATTTCGGAATTCATCGGTGAGGTCGAGGAGGAGGAGAAAAAATCGAAGGAGGAAGAGAGGGCGCAGATGAACGCAAGGAAGATTGTTAGGCTTGGGGCTGTCGTTGCGGTCGTCGCGGCAATTGGAATAATGTACGCAAGGCTGAGAAGAAGCGAAAAATTAAATTAAATGGAATGTAAACTTTTCTGTACCTAAAACCCTAACCTTCTCTCTTTCTCTTGAACCCTCTCCTCTCTCTTTCTGTCTTTTCTTTCTCTTTTTCTCTCTCTTTCTCTTCTCTTAAAACCCTCTACTCTTCCCTACACTCCCCTCCCCCTACCCCCTACCCCTTAATGCGAATAAAGGTCACTAATATCACTCGAAATAGTCCCCGTCCCCACGTCCAGCTTGTGCTGAAACTGCGAAACGAAAAGCAAAAGGAGTTCACAACGGAAGGGGCCGTGTCAGTGACGTTAAAAAAATACGAACAAAACTCAGTAGCAGCAACGTTAACATACATAACCCTCAGGGGCATGTACATAAAAAGCTTCCCTCTTCCTCCTTCGTTTTGTTGCGCTTCCCCTCATCTCCACCGTTATATATCTCACCTGCTCCGGAATAGCCTTCTCCTGATAATCGTCATTCTCATCCGGCCAACTAACATTCATCTCCGAACTCTTACTCGTAACAAAAGTAGTAACCCCAGCCGTATCCTTACTCAAATAAGTCAAACAACCGTCGGTCTTGTCTATAGCGACGGAAGGGCATATACCGCGGATTTGGAGTTTCAGGCGTTTACCGTTTACGGCTTCGAGGCAAGAGATTATGGAATCGCAGAGGACGTTACTTTTTGTACAGGTGTCGACTACGACGCCTTTGCATTTACCTTTTATGTCGATCGTGGCGCCTTTTTTTTATGGGGGGTGGGGGGGGATTATGGTTAGGATACTTTTTTTATTTACAATCGGTAACGGATGAATCTCTCTCTCAAAACCGCCTCACCTTCGCATTTATAAATATAAACCTGCTGCTTAGGATCCGTAACCTCAACCGTAAGCACTCCATTAGGATTACTCTCCGCGGTCTGATTCTCGACTATCCATTTCATGCCTTGATCTTTGAACTCGAATACGGGAGGTCCTAAGTCGACTTTTTTCTTGACTACAGGTTTCTTGGCGGTTACAACGGCTGCCTTTTCCCCTCCGAATTCTTTCCGCCAAGTCTGCTGATCTTTAGTAACTTTTTTAAGTCCCGTCGCCGCCGAGTCTCCCGTCGATTTCTTCGATAATTCAGCTAAGAGACCTCCCGCTCCTCCTCCTCCGATCTTAGGTTTCTGCGTAGCCGCAGGAGAAGCCTTAGCAGGAACGGAAGCGGAAGCGGATGACAAATCGATACCTCCGTTCATTTTATAGCTTACTCCGGCTAAATGATATTCCTTGACGTAATCGACCAACCCTCCCATGACGCCTTTAACGGCTTCGCAGAACTCAATCTGCTTCGGGTCGGTTTTTTTGTATTGGACGCGGATTTTGTTCGTCCAGAAATCGACTGCGCCGGAGATTTCGACTAGGTAGTCTTTGGGTTTAGGGATCATTATCCATTGGAGGAGGCCGAACATTTCTATGTGGAGGAGGGGGGAGGGAGGGGGGGGGAATATTAGTTTAATAGTAAATGTCGTTTAATCCTCCGAATGTTCTCACCTCCCAAAGCCTTCTCATGATTCTCCCATTCATCCCTCTCCCTTCCTACCTTCCCCTTCTCCTCCATATAAACCTTAAAAAAAGGTTGCAATGCATTCTGGTCACTTGGTTTCTTAGATTTACTAGCAACTTCTAAGAAGTTTAACTGCGCATCCCATGCGGAACTTACGGCTGAACCGGAAGTAGATAGACGAGATGATAATGCACTGCATGATGAAGTTAATGGTGGGAGTACGGTCGAGAGGTATTTTTTGTAAGCTGAGGCGAAAGGGTTAGAATTAAAGCAGCTACGACGCTGCGACGCTGCCTAGTGAAGCAGAATTGAAAGCATTGCCAAGCGAGAAAGCGTTCGATAACACTCTCACCTGTTACGAAGGGAACTTCACCTCCACCGGTTGCGGAGGAAGAAGAGGAAGGGGCGGGGGGAGGTTTAATCCCTGCGCCGGATTCAAGGGCAGATAGACGAGCGAGGATGGAATCCAAGGTTTCACCTAAGGGGGCGGTTGAACTTGACATTGTTGTTTTGTTTATCGGGCTGTGGGAAGGGGATGGGGTGGGGGAGAGGGGACGTTAGATATTATAGGGGAGGAGGAGAGGGTGGACTGCTGCTGGTGCGAGCACGTTCGCTCTTTTCATCAGTTTAGTCATCATTGCGCTCGCTGTATTATATTGTATACCCCTGTACTTGCTCCTTTAATCTCGTTAGACGCATGGTCTGCCGTCACGTCTCCAATTTTTTACAGTTCTCAACATATTGTACATATAATTTAGTACGGAAAGCGTAAACGACAAGATATAATATGCGAAGCGTATCCTATTCTAATGATTATGATAGTATGGAGCAGTGTAGCTTGTTTACAGATACGTTGTCCTAGTCGTTTTTGTTCAGGATTATGAGATATATCTTTTGTGTCCGTCGGTTAATGCGACATTATTGTACATTTTATATTATTTAACGCTGAGTAGAGTGTAGATGATAACGTCTCGTTTATTGTATATTATATGATGATGTGAGAGACGTTAATGTATGTTGTAAACTGACGTATTTCAGTGAAAAACTTACATTTATTAAAATTTCAGATTTCCTTCTTTTTTCCAGTGTACTTCCCAAAAATAAAACACAAAGCGTTGACGCACTAATCGTATCTAACCGCAATTATTATCGCACACTACTAAACATCCAAACCAACCATGAGCTCTCGAGCGACAGTGTCAAAGCGTAAAATAGAACAGAGTGAGACGGTGAGTTTCGTTATCAGGGGCCACGGAGGGAAAACATATAACAAAAGGTCACCTTCCTCTATCCGATTCGCCCGAAGATATCGGTGCTCCCTGCTCCATCGTCGGCGTCAGTACCGTCTCTCCTCGGTGCGCCAGCTCACGAGATTCTCGCTAGTTCGATCTTCAGAGAGATCGCGCCTAGTGCTATTCGATGTGAGGCGACCGCGCTATCGCTGGACCAAGCGCGATCACTCGTCGATTGTTTGGGATGCTTCCCGTTCTACTGCAACGGTCCCCTCGATCTGGAGTTCGCGCGTGCTGTCGCGCTGTCTTGCTTGTCTCTGGGAAGACCCACTCGATTCTTACCACCCAACAATCCCCAACCCTAACCCTTAATCCCCAATCTCTAAACCCTAAATCCTAAATCTCTCCTCACAGATCCTCGAATACGTCCTCGACGGTCTCACGCCCATTCCCCCCCTCCTAAAACGCAACCTCTCTCACATATCAACCCTCCAAAAAACCTGCGACACCTTACACTCCAAACTTACGCCTTTAGAGACAACGTATTTAGAGGAAAGCTTGAGGAAGATAAAGGATTTTCCGTTTCCTAAAGATAAGGATAGTAATGTTCCCATACCTACTACAGAAGAGGTGAGATTGTTGTTACCGTAAGCATTGCAGTGTTACTGTTCTCTAACATGTTATATTCCAATAATTAAATAAAATCTAATAATAAAACACACACACACAGCTCGAATCAGTAATCTCCTCTCCCTCAACCCTCACCTCAATAACAACCCTCCAATCCACACTCTTATCACTTTCCCGTGAGAAAGTCGACACGGCACAACATATTCTAGAGTACGTTGATGAACATGTTAAAGGGATCGATGAGGAGATTAAGGTTATGGAAGGACAGTTGAAGGAGGAAGGTTATTTCGAGGTAAGATATATATATATAGAGCTTAAAGGATTTTGAAAACTAGTGGAGAACAAGGACGGTTTGTGAAGTTGTTGATTATTCTCTAAGCTCTACTTATAACGTTTCTGCCGGTGTGTTCTCGACGCGCTTCCTTCCCCTTGCCTCCTAAATATAATTATTCTAAAAAACCTAACCCTCTCCTTCAAACCCCCCAAAAAAACCACCTCCAGCCCGCCGGTGCATCCGCTGGTGATCGCGTTGCACTCCTCCTCGATCCTACCTCCCCTCTCTCATGGATATTAGGTTGCGTAATCTCTTACGTCCCCGAAACAGGTATGTACCGTATCTCCGATTCCGACCCTGACGTATTGAATAAAGTATACAATCTGAGTAAATCACAAGTAAAATTATTGAATCTACAACCTAATCAGATTAATAAATCTGATGATGTTATGGCTGTATACCCTGATACGACGTCGTTTTATCCAGCGAAAGTTGAAGGGGTTAGGAAGGTTGGAGGGGGGAATGTTGTTTATGTTGTTTTTAAGGATGATCAGGATGAGATGGGGGTTACGCATGAGAAGCCTGTTTTGTTGAAACATGTTATGAAGTTGTAGGGTTTTAAATTTAAAAACTTTGACGTTGATTTTATTTTAGTTGGTTTCCTGGAAGTTTGTTTCATTGAAAGACCGACTAGAGTAAGCTTAAATTGTGTATTCTTTATCATTTCCGCATTGGCGCTATATAAATGGACCAAGAACAAAAATCGTATACGCTTCGAGTCGTTTAAAGACATTAAATCAGAGAAATTGTTGATCGGATCGACACCCGGCATTCCACGAATGTCAACCCTCATTTCAAAGGGATAACGTCGAGTTGCAGCACTGTTAATTCACGTGACGCTGTGAGAGTAAGCTAAGACTTGTTTGAAGAGAAAGTGGATAGTAAATGACTTGTAAATGCGTTTAATATGCATCTCCTGCACGGTTGATAGTATCTTCGTTCTTTCCCATTAGTCTTGCGCTTACACAGTTCGTTTCCTTCCCACGCAGACAGACAAACTCAAAGAACATGAGGTTATCTACCGCATTCCTACTCACATTCCTACTTGGCCTTGCCTTGTCCACCTCCGTTGCTGCCTAAGGTGAGTCGGACACTTTGAGGAGGTTTTCATCTTCGAACGTCTGACACATTTGCAGGGAGCAAGCCCAGGGGGCTCAAGGGCTCCATGAGCACCAGCACTGCCGGTGACGACGATGTCGCTAGCATGATGTCCATGAAGGGCAAGAAGTCTAAGGACAAGAAGTCCAAGGGGTCCAAGGGGTCCAAGGGCTCCGTGAGCAGCGCCAGCATGATGTCCATGAAGGGCAAGAAGAGCAAGCAGAGCAAGAAGGGAAAGAAGAGAAAGAACTCGCCGAAGTTTGACGCCATCCTCTCCAACGTCAACTGTATGACCACGTCAAACACGGTCACCGTCACTCCTACCGCCGATTCCTCAGCTGTGATCTTCACGACCTCCCCCAACACGGAAGTCTTCATTTCCCAAACCTTAGTCGACGTCGCCGAGTTCTTCAACTATAGCCCCCCCCACAACACTGCTGTCGTCATCGACGGCGGCGAGACGGCGATCATCACCGGGACGGCCTTCACCACTAGTGGGGAGTCCTCGCTCGAGATCAGCTACATCCAACAAGGTGGTCAGGCTCAGACGCCCCTCAGCATTTACGATTCTCCCGTCCAGTGCACGATTTTCATCGATTTTTCCGGGCTGGACCCTGGGTTAGGGGGTTACCCTACCCCCATCGATACTCGTTATCCATTCGAAAGAAGGTGGTCCAGGTAGGGACACAAACTTTATTGTCTTTGAAGAGAAGCTGCCTGGATTAAGCCACTCGATATTCTTGATATTATTTCAAAGTAAAAAATAAAGATATGCTTGAAATTATTTTATTACTTCAAAGGTAAAATCGTTATTTTAATCTTGAGGTTTAAAACCTTCCTTAGGCTCCGTCCACGTGACTCTCCCGTCTTCAGTGTTCTCGTAATACATCTCCCCCGTCCCTGAATCCCTGTATCCTAACCATGCTAATATTTTGCTGCTCGTTTTTTTCTTCAAAGGAGGCGGAGGGGGTTTAGAACGTTTCGGGGACGAGGGAGGCCCCAAGAGGGCGGGGGGAGGAGGGAGGGCGTCGGGGTCAGTGAGCTTCGCAACCTCCTCGTCCTTCTCGGACATGCCTGACTGCTGGCGGATGGGGTTCTTCTTGGAGGGGGAGTTGGAGGGGATTAACGTCTCCTTGCTTCCCCGTCTTGCCGCGCCGCCAGAGTTAAGCTTCTTCTCGGCCATCTTCACGCCCTTCAGAGCGATGCCGACCGCAGGGCCTCCTAGGCCAGTCTTCTTAGCCTTGTTAAGTCCACCCTCGGCCATCCCCAAACCTTTACTAGCGATGTCCTTGAAGCCGTTCCCGTGGAGCGCTCCACCCCCCCTGTTGTCCCTCACCCCCTCCTCGAGGTCCCTCCCCGCAATCTCGGGCATCTCGAGTTTCGCCTTTTTCTTCGCTTCGCGGGCCTCCTTCTTCCTTGCGCTTCGCCGGCGGCACTTCCTCTTTATGCAAGAGCATATGCAACAAAGCATTATAAGCACCGCGCCGAACATACCCAGCATAACCTGGTAAGGTAATTGCATGCAGTTGGGGAGCCAGCCGCAGACGTCTGTGGGGTCGGTGACGGACTCGGGGTCGTATTCGGTTACCCTCATTGTGATGGTGACGTTGGTGATGAAGCAGCCGCTCCTGCGAGATGAGCAATGCTAATGAGTTAGTGTCGCTTCACCTCTTTGCAGCGTATCTTCTTGCCTCACCTGATGCTCCCGGCGTTCGTGTGTTCGGCCTCTGGCTGGCAACCTTCGTCGTTCCCAATTCCGTCGTAAACCACGATGGTGATGTTCTCCCAAGAGTCTTGGACGAAGTTTTCGTACTCGAAACCTGCGGAGCACGACGATTGACGTTAGTTAATTGAATATGTGTAGCGACGGAACCTAGCGAGGCCCGAGCGGTAAAGAGTATAGAGGGAGGGCCTCGCTTCACCACTACCGCTCGGGCCTCGCTTCACTTGGTAAAGCCGCTTCCTCCACACCCCTTCTCTCACCATGCAAAAGCCTGTTCAAGTCAGAAGGTTGGGCCAAAAATTTCATTTCCGCGTCCGAAGACCCGTCGCCCTTGCATGTCCAGGTCCGGCCCGTGCTAATTTTTGGGATGTTGCAGCTGACGAAGTCGGCCAACCCGAGAACGTCGTTGTTCAAAGAAAACCGGCCGTTCTGCTTATCGGTGTAAATGTGCACCACGACTCTGTCGACGTCCTTGTCGACCTCGTTCGCATAAACGCTGGTGATCTGGGCGACTTCGTTCGTCGTGCATCTGACGTGCTCAGCGTTTGCCTCGATAGCGCAGAACTCCGTCCTGGCCGCCCTCTGGGGCGCGTTCAAGGCGTAAATTGCTATTTCACCCGAGGGACCCGTAAGTTCGGTCTCGTCGTTCACGTTCACCACCTTGATCTGCTGCGTGGCGGGGAGGCTCTTGGCTGAGGTCGCAGAGGCAACTACTGCGTTGTAGGTGAAGGACTCAAAGGCGCTTCCTCCGTTGACGGTGGAAGTGTTGTACATAACAGTCGGGTAGTTGAAGTAGTCCGCCTCGCCCTTGTACTTGATGGTGACTCCGGGGTAAGCAGAGCCATCGTGCACGTCCTCCGCCGTCACAATATCTCCGATGGCGAGCGGTGTCGTGGTGTCGACCGGGTCGAATAGTTGGCCGTGGGAGGGGAGGCTGTCGATGCGGTACCTCAAGTTCCGGTTCTCCGTGCTCTGGTCGTTTCCTTTCAGAACGACGTCGCTGAGCTCCTCCTCCGTGCAGCTGAAAGTGTCGGCGCTGACGGGAGTGGCCTCGAGGGAGGTGAAGACCTCGAAACTCGTCGTCGCGGTCTTACTCTTGGTCGTCGCGGCATCGTACAGCTTGAAGGTGAACTGGTCGTTCGTCAAAAAGCCAGTGGCACTGGGGGCGGACTCGTCGCCGGTGAACTTGTAGCCGACCTTGAGCCCGACTTGAACGTCTCCGTCAGAGTCGGCCGCGGCGGAAGTGTACTGGGCCCCGAAGGTGGTCCCGTCGCTCTCTATTGCGTACAATTCGCCGTGCGCGGGGAACGCCGAAATGTAGCCGCCGGTCAAGCCAACATCGTCGACGTCGGATCCGGCCAGATCGAAGATCGAGGTGGTGAGGACGCCGACCAGCACCGCGGCTTCTCGGACCTCATTGGTGGGAATCGGAGGATCGTTCACGGCGGTGACGTCCATGGTGATCGTGGTGAGGCCCACGCTTGGCTCGGACGTTGTCCCATCCTTGGCGTATACCTGGAAGGTGTCGACGGAGGCGCCGTTTGAGTTGAGGACCGGGCGGAACTTCAGAGTGTTGGAGACAATCTGGGTGTCAGTGGCGGTGATCTCTGTGCCGTCATTTTGGTAGAGATTCCCGAAGCCGGGGAGAGATCCGACCCAAAGGGTCGGTGCGGCGGCGCTTCCGTCATAGTTCGGGTAGTCCACCGTGTCCACGTCGGCGTCGGAGACCTGGCTGGTGAGGTCGAAAGATGCGAGGTCGCTGACGGGAGGAGCGGAGCCGTACCAGTCAGGATTGGGGTAGTGCCCGCCGCTTGAGACTTCGGCCTCCTCGTTGATCGTGATGGTCGTTGCAGTCACCGTGGGGAGGCTGTTTCCCAACTTCGCGTTGTAGTTCGCGACGACCTCCGAAGGTGTCAGCACTTTGTCGTACATCGCAAAGAGATAGAGGTTTCCGGGCCAAGGTCTAAAATTTGTGGAACTGCTGTCGTGATGAAGGAACTCGGAGGAAAAGAAGTCGAGGTGATAGTCGGCGTGAAATGAATCGTTCGGGGTGAAGTTCTGGTCGCTTCTGTCCACAAGGGGGTTCGCGACGTCGGCTCCGTTGATGTACACCTTCTGTACTCCTTGCGAAGCGAACTCTGTTGCTGTTTGGCCGAAAGTCATGGCGAAGTGGAAAGGTATGAGGTTACCGTCCCCGTCCGTAGGAATATTTATAGTGGGAATATAGGACTTGCACGGTTTTTTCTGGACGGTCAACGACGTCTTCTCTACTGTTTGTCCAGCCCATTTCACAAAGAGTTGACTACCATCTTGCTCCACTTTGAGGTCATACCAACCGTTGCCAGAGTCGTGAGTACTACAGCTGTCGGCAACCCAGTTACTCTCGTAACTCTCGCTAGCAACAGTGAAGATTTCTTCGACTAATCCGCTGGCGGTGGCGTCAAATGGTTTGATCCACATCTCGATGGTCATCTCGTTGGATATTTTTAGTTTGTCGAGCACGTCGCTCCAAGTCGCCGGCGATCGCACCCTCGGACCAACGTTACTTGTCTCCTCTGAGCTCGATACACCTGTAGCAGACGTTCGATGGTTAGAATCCAACATTCCCCACAACTCCCCCCCCTTTTCCACTACACATCAGATCACTCCTCACCTACAGCCCCCGTAATACATGATGTTAAACTTGTATCTCGCGTCAACGTCAACGCCGGCTGACTACCGGCCGCTCCGTTGGTGAATTCCCCCGCGGCACATTGCGACTGTGCGAACTCGTACAGCAGCACCTCCCCGGTTGTGGCACCTGAGCGACCTGCCCGAACAACTTCCGGAAGAACACCCAAGCAGAGGGTCAGAAGGAGCAAAGCCTGCATCGTGGCGAGTGGGTCTCTTCCGTCAGTTTCGCCCTAGTGATTCAGTTGGTCGTAGAATCTATGTTTTTGGCCAAATCGATGTCAGTAATTGAACAAATCAGCGAAACAATAAACATAGGATTTCCTGCTCATGCTCTAATCTAATAACCTCTTCCAACTTTTCCCGTTCATAAATCTGACGATAACACTAACAAAATCCCCTCTTACCCACCACCACAATGGCCAATCCCCTGAATCAGACGTCCATGTCTAGCATCAACGTCGAGATGACGTCCATGGACCGAAACAGCGAGCCTGCAAAGGGTCCTGACTTTCGCATGGCTGATCCTTCCTGCCTCGGCTCAGCCGACGTCTGCAAGTGCTGCCCTTCTAAGGCTCAGATGAAGGACGAGGCCCTGTACAATAGGATGACGATGTGCTTCTTCGCGATCACGCTCATGTGGTGTACCAGCCTGAAAGTAGCAGGTGAGATCTTCAGGGTTGAGAAGCCGTCGAAGAAATGAGGGAAGGGGATGGAAATCAACCTCTTCCGGAGTCGAAATAACACAATCCCTAACCCCAAACATCTTTCCTCAGCCGAATTAGCGAGCGTCTACATCCCCACGCCCACCGTGGACAGCGTGATGTCCTCCTGCACAAACGCCTATGATATAGTAAACGAGGAGAGGGAGGAGTACCTGCAGTGCGTGGAGATCCAGCTCGGCCAGTGCAACATCAACCTGGCGCAGGCCGCCGACGACGAGGCGGATCGCATCGACGTGGCGTACAACGCGAACAGGCAGCTTTTGGAGGACGCGAAGGCGCTGCAGAATTCCTGCTCGAGCGCCTACAGCAACGGAAGGTTTTCTCTCGAGAGTTGGGCGAGGTGAGCAGGAGAGGCGCTCAGAATAAATATATCGTAGCGCGAAATAACCAACACAGTCGTTTCTTAAAATCCTCTGCAGCAACGGAGTCGCGCTGCCCTACCTTGCAGGATGCTCGGACAGCGACAAGGAAAAGGTGAGAAACTTGTAAATTCTGCTTCCGTCTCAAGCTTCGCTAGGGGCTTCAGACTAAATATCGACGCCAGAACCACCGCCATGCAATACTCGCTCGTTGCGGTCAATCTTCATGCGACTCGCTTCGCTCGTCGCAGATCGAGGACGCAGTCGGGGACATTTCCGCCGTCCGATCTGAGGCGTTCACTCTCTCCTCCGAGTACAGCGACGAGTCGCAGAGCACCGTCGATAGGCTGGCGGACTACATGGTCCTTAGGGCGGCCTACGACAGCCAGTACGCCGACAATAGGACGCAGCACATGCAGGATAAGTTCGAGAACTGGGTCGAGAACATTTACCTCCCCTCGATCGATTTGAACACGACGTTCGAGGAGCTCTTCCCCGACATCGACACCCTCATTTCGTGCGTGAGCGTCAGGGACCCCGCGAACGGGACCTGCCCGTTCATGGAGAACGCCTACAAGCTCATCGACAACGGCATGAAAGACCTCACCGCCATGGTTGACATCGCCTCACAGAGAACCAAGGATTTGCGGGACTCAGCTGCCGAGTACCAGGACAACGCGTGGGCAGCGTTCAGGAAAAGCAAGGAGTTTTACGACGGGCTGCACGAGACCGTCGGGCGCCTTTCCCTCAGCACTGGAGATTGGGGAGACTGGTACCACATCCCGCTCGAAGATATGTACCCCCTCGACGTCAACTTCCCTGACGCCATTGAGTTTGAGAACCTTCCGAGCATCGACGGAGTGTGGGAGAAGGTCGCCCCGGCTTTGGAGAGCATGTACGTGAACATGACCGACGCGCAGATTGCGGCGTACAACATGGGCATGCAGTGGAAGAGGGACGTCCAGGAGCAGGTGAGCGACGGCGAGGTTATAAGACTGTCACCGTTACTTTTACTTTATTCTAACTCGTCGCTTCGCTCCTCGCCCCGTTCCGCCCGTAGCTGGACAAGCTCCCCGATCCTCTCCCAGAGGACTACAACCCTCCGCAGTACGAGAGCCCTGATCCGGCCATCACCAACGTTACGGCCGAGAAGAAGGCCCACCAGGAAAAGAGCAACAAGTTCAGGGACCAGACCGCCGTCGCCCTGGACGCCTTTGCCGAGCTCTCGCAGTACTCCGAGGACAACTTCAACCCGCCCTCCGTCACGTTCAACTTCACCGCGATGGCCGACAAGGCGAGCAACTTCGAGTTCAACTTCGAGAAGCTCAGGGGCTCGGCGATCGACTTCGAGCTCTGGTTCATTCAGTTCGGAAGCCTTTCGGACATGCTCATCTACGGGGATTTGATCTCTCGCGCCTACCAGACGGTGCGCATGCTGTACTACTACTGGGGACGAGGCGCTCTCAACGTACCTGACGTCGACGTCACGTGCGACAAGGAGCCCTCGAATCCGTTCAGGCTGTCCACTCCCCGCCTCACTGCCCTCGTCATCTCGAACCCGATGACCCCGGCGTTCATCGCCATGATCTTCACGATTTGGGGGTCCGCGCTACTCTCCTCCATCTACGAACCCCTTTACCAAGAGTACATCAGCGGCTGCCTCCAGGGCGGCGAGAACGGAACCTTCGTCACCGAAAACCTCTTCTCAATCAGCTACAACTACGCCAGCCAAGACGGCAACTCCGCGACCTTCGCGGGGCTTGATGCCTACGACATCCAACGCGCCGAGCTCTGCTCCCAATACGGCGCCAACTCCGTCAACCGACAGAACGAAGATGCCGGAGTCCTAGCTTCCCTCAAGGAATCCCACTCCACCGCCGCGAACGGCTTGAACCTCTACACATCCTGCATCGATACTTCGAGCCTCGACGGCCAATTTCAAGACTCCTGCTGCGGTCAGACGGGGTACGGAGCCTGCACGGGATCCGGTGGCGAGGGAGTATACAACTGCCCGAT
Organism: Triparma strigata; assembly: GCA_030267945.1. Classification (NCBI taxonomy): domain Eukaryota; class Bolidophyceae; order Parmales; family Triparmaceae; genus Triparma; species Triparma strigata. The sequence goes on from BRXY01000133.1 coordinate 21,931, forward strand.
CAACGAACTCGTGGAGCCTCAGAAGCCGTGGTCTCAGCCGAGCGAGTATTTACTCGAGGATAGCTGCCAAATGGCGATGGTCGGAGATGACTGGGAGTTACAAGATTCCGTCTACAACTGCGATTATCTCCCGACGTGCGATTTAACATGTGGAGGGCCGGCGAGGATTAGGATGGAAAGGTCGACGGAATCGTGCGGGTGTCATTTGGAGTGGGGTGGCCATTCAATATGGCTGCAGTTGGTGGTCGCGTTCGTGATGTACACGTTGCTGAATTTGGCTAGGATTAAGTTTATTCAAGGTTTGAGTAGGATATTCTGGAAATATTTGCACCCGGGATTGTTCACGTTCAAGGCGACATGTTTGAGGGATGGAGAGATCGTTGTTAGTGAGGAGTTTACTGTTAACGATAATGAGGAGATTGTTAGAGTCGAAGAGGGAGAGCACGAGCAGCATTCGATTCTTTCCGGGGGGTCGGGGGACACGAAGACGGACAGGCAGTTCAAGAAGGTTTTGGAAGAAGAGCTGGGGGTGATTTTACCCAAGTACAGGAGGAAGGGTTTTGTGCAGGTGTTCATGGCAATTTGTCTGAACGTGCCTTGGATATACCTTTTGAAGAACGTCAGCTACAATATTCGTTATGAGGGGTGATGGGGAAATATTAGAATGTAGAATTGTGTTTTCAAATAGAATGATATTGTTTTTCTCCCCTCTCTGATCGTTACTGGCCCACGAGTTCTTCGTATAAGATTCTCACGTTGTCCTTTCCCGTGACGTTCGCGTCGAAGAACGCCTCGAAGTTCTTGTCTGTCTCGAGCTTCTTGAACGCGATGACGACCCTGAGGCCGCTTCGGATGAGCTCGTTGATCTTCTCGATGTCCTGGGCGGTCGCGGATTCCTTGAACTTCTTGTTGAGGGTCTTTTGGAGGCCGGAGTCAATGTAGAGGCTCACGTTCTGCGCGACCATAGCGGGGTAGGCCTGGGAGAATCTAATAATAAGCTGGTGGGTGGCGACGACGTTCTCGGTGTCCTTGAAGCCGGCGGCGAGCTTCAAGAGGACCTCGCTGATGTTCAGAATGTATGGGCACTGGGTGAGAGCCGAGTCTAAGATGGCGAGGGAGGTCTTGCGGAGGGGCAGGGCGTCGTCGATCTTGTGCTTGAAGGGGCCCAGGTCGATAACGCGGACGGACTTGAGCTCGAGGAACTCGAGGAGCTTGGGCATCACGACCTCCTTCATGCAGCCGAGGATGACTTGGGGCTGGTAGTGGACGGCGGCGTTGATCATGAGGAGGGTGGCGGCGCGAACGGGGAAGTCCTCGCTTTCGAGGAACTCGAGGAACACGGGAAGGTGCTCGGTGAGGCCGTCCCGGTTCTTCGACTTGCTGCTGAGCGCGTTCTTGACGCTCGTGGCGACGGTCCAGAGGGTCAGGTTGTCGGCCTCCGTCATGGCCTGCTTCTTCTCCGAGGCGAGGCCCTTGAGGGTGGGGATGATGAAGTTGAGGTTCATCGTGACGAAGCAGCCCAGGCACTCGGCGACCATGCTCCTGCAACGAGCGAAGCGTAACGAGTACGAAATTAGAAGTTAGAAAAGCGTATTGGCGAAGAAAAGGCTTCGTCCTCGCAGGTTCTCACCTGACTCCCTCATCCTCGTTGCTGCAGTAGTTGATGAGGAGGGGCAGAATCTTGCTCATGTTCGAGTCGTCGAGCTCGAGATCGTTGGCGAGGTGGCTGACGATAAGCTCCTTGAGGGACGATAGCACGAGGTAAGTTTTGTTTCCCCCCTCCAGAGCCGAGAGAATGATGGGCAGGAAGCAGTCGACGGCCCTGACAGAGACGTGGCCGAGGGCGAAGGACGCCGCCGACTTGGTCTGATCGTCGTCGCTCTCGAAGGCGGCTAGGAGGACCTCTCCAAGCTTGTCGACGCTGGACAGGTCGACCCTCTCTCCGAGGGCGCCGAGGGTAAGGAGTCCGACCGTCCTGCTGGTTCCGCTTCCACCCTCTATGTCCCCGACGAGACTGCGACGAGCGGAGCGGAGCGAGGAACGGAGCGACCGAGAAACAGAGAGACCGAGGAGCGAAGCGACGAGTTAGAATTATGTCGCAGAAGTGCACCCGATTTGTTCACCCTTCTCACCTCTTGATGACGCCGTTTCTCTGGCTCTCTGACGCGACGGCAACGACGGCCGCCAGGCACTTGCTGGTGTTGCTCAGCGCCTGCGCCTTGGTCTCCTCGTCCACGATGTTGTGGAGGGACTTGAGGATCTCCTCGAAGGAGACGACGCCGGAGCCCTTGAGGCTGAGCTCCTCGAGGAACTTGGTGGCGGAGGAGAGGGCGAGGCCCTGGAGGAGGGGGGAAGCGATAAGCTTGAGGAGGGCGGGCATGGTGGACTGCTGGATGGTCGCGACGGAGTCGCTCGAGGAGGCGAGAACGTCGTAGGACACGGAGATGGCGAGGTGGGAGACCTGCAGGTCGGCGTCGGTGACCAGGGGCGCGGCCTCGGTCAGGATGAGCTCGAAGAGCTTCGGGTTCATTTTGCTGTTGTTGCTCTGGACGAACGCCGATATCGTCTCGAGGACGCACATTTTCAAGCTTCGAGAGTGCTGCCTGAGGAAGTGCGTCATCTCCTCCGTCGCGACCTCGAGGACGGGGGACATGTCGATCTTCAAGGGGGAGGAGGCGATGCTGCCGAGGGTCTTTAGGGCCGAGGCTCTGGTGATAGACGAGTTAGAATGCGAAATTAGGGTTGAAGCTGGCAATAATTTCTCACCTGGTAATCTCGTTGCCCATGCGCTCCGTGAGCGTCGTGAGCGTCTTCTCCACCGCCTCGTTCGGCAGGTGGTTCCCCAGGGTCGATATGACTCTCCCAATCGCTACGATGGCCGTTTCTTTGATTTCCTGGTCGATGTCGTTCTCGTTTAGGCGGGGCTCGATGGCGGAGTAGAGGAGGTTGGCGCAGTTGGGGATGTCGACGTTGGCGGGGGGGGGGGGAGGACCATCGGTCATGGCGTCCTCGTCGACGGCGGTGACGAGGAGGCTGGGGATGGTGGAGAGGACGCGGAGAGCCTCGACGATGATCTTGTACCAGTCCTCTCCGACAGCGTTCGAGATGAGCGGCAGAAGGGGCATGATGTTCGGCTGGATGGAAGAGGGGGGGTGGTTCGTGCACTGGAACGCCGTCTGGAGGAACATCAGAGCGTCGAGCTTGAGCGACTTGGGCGCCGTGGAGGCGAGGGAGAGAGCGACGGTGCTCATGATCGCCTCGATCTGCGCCACGTCCCCGAGCCCGTTGGGCGAGGAGCACATTTCTCCGAGGAGCGCGAGGGCCGCGGTCTTGGACTTTTCGTTGCCCTTCTTCACCTTGAGCTGGGTTGGGTTGGGTTAGTATGAAATTGCTGAATTGACCTCAATAATTTCCTCACCTGCTTCTCGCTGTTCTTTATGATCCCCGCCGTCTTCCTCCCCAGCGTCTCCAGCATGAAAACCGGGCTATCGAATTTACTCTCCTCCTCCATATCGTCCTCCCTCTTGATCCTCTTGACCGCTACGCCTGCGCTTGAGATCGAGTTTTTGATCAATTGGGTGAAGGAGAGGATGACGGAGTGGCGGACGTTCTCCTCGCGCTCCTTGAAGCGGGAGAGGAGCTGATCGACGACGCCGGCGTCCCATAGGAGGGAGGGGGAGGAGCGGAGGAGGTCGATCACGGCGACCAGGGCCCCCACGGCTGCGGCGCGGACCTTCCAGGAGGAATCGTCGTCTCCAGTGTCGTTGCCGTCGTCGGAGTAGTCGTCGTCGTAGTCCTCTTCGTCGGAATCGTTGTCCGAGCCTTCGTCGTCGGAATCGTCGTAGCTGTAATTGGGATCGTACTTCATCCACACGAGGCATATTTTAACGATTTCGGGCAGGAACTCCTGAATTTCGGTCGGGCAGCGGCTGACGAAACTGTTGAAGCCCGAGAAGCACGACTCGCGGAGCTCGTTGAGCTTGTCGGTGTTGGAGGAGTCCTCGTTTTCGTCTTCGGAGTCGGAGTTCTCGTTGGATTCGGCGGAGGCAGGATTCGTGAATTTCATGAAGAGGGGGAGGATCTTGGGGAGCTGCTTGCCGAGGCGGAACCCGACCTTGCTGGAGATCTTGCAGATGCACTTGACGATCGTATTAGTCTCCTCGGAGACGGTCCCGTCCTTGACTTGGCGGATGAGGGTCTCGACGAGCCTGAAGAGGAGAGGGTCCGAGACGACCACCGCTAGGGTTGCGATGCAAGCCGTCGACTTCTTCTTGATGAAGATCGTGGAGGAAGCGGACTTGCTCGTCAGCTGGGTGAGGGTGATGGAGATGAGCTGTTCATGGAACGCCGCCATCCCTGCCTTCCCTCCGAACCTGGCCAGGAGGCACTATTTTGTGGATTAGGTGAAATTCGGTGAGAATTGAATAAGGTTAGGGTCGAGCAATATATTTATCGGAAGCTCTCTCTCTCACCTCCAGGCACTCCAGGCACTCGCTCTTGACCCCGGCCTCGTTGTCCTGCTGCACTCCCCCCAGCAGCCTCTGCACCAACCTCGCCCCGACGTTGGCCCCCAAAGCGTTGGGAACGCTCTGAATGAGTTTCTTCAGCCCGATCCCGTAGACGTCCCTCAGCTCCTCCTTGCCCTTGATGACCATTTCGCACAGCTTGTCGCATATGGTCATGACGCTCTCCTCCCTGACCCTGACGAGGAGGACGGCGAGGCACTTGACCGCCACGGACTGAACGTCGTTGGAGGTGTCGTCGAGCCTCTGGAGGATGGCGGCGCAGACGCGCCGCTCGAGGGAGGAGTCAAGGGCGGCGGAGTTGGAGTCGGTGGAGGAGAGGAGGTTGCAGACGTCGGAGACGGCCATGTAGCGCTCGTCCTGGAGTGGTGGAGTGGTGGGATGGAGTGGTGGGGTGGAGTGGTGGGGTGGAGTGGTGGGGTGGGGGGAGAAACGGAGGTGGGCGGAGTGGGAATGGGGTTGGAATGGTTGTTAAAAGATGGTTTGGGGAGGAATAGGGTACTGGCGTTGAAGCGTTTGGGCAGAAAGATTACAACTGAACTCAGACAATAGGTGGTTGCTCAATCGTTCCCTTGAAATAGGGTCAAAAGTGCCCCAAAATCATTCGCTCAGCGGAGCTCCGAATCGGTCCGGGTGTATCCGCTCTTGAATCTGTCTGAGCGCCTGTTAGGGTTCCTTCACTTGTCTGAGCACCTCACCTTATCGAAGTCGCCCGCCTTCTCGAGCAAGCGAGAGATGTCTCTAGACGAAGGCATCGTGTGAAAATCAGTTTTCGTTTTCCCAGGAAATAAGTACAAATTGTGTTGTTGAATTAACGAAGCTTCGAAACGTCCCAATAATCGTGTATACGCCGTGAGATTGTACGGGGATATTACTGCTAAATCTGAAGAAGGCTCCCTCACGGCTGTGTTAAGTTTTGCTGTCTGTAAAAGAAAGTGCCACCGCCCAAGTGCCGCCGCCCAAATGTCTCCCCTCCAGTCTCTGCTCTTGACTCTTCTCGTCCCAATCCTTGGCCTCCTCTTCCTCGTCATCTATGTTGCATCTCTTTCCCTCCTGATCCCTCTCTCCTTAGGATTTATTCAAATCCCTCCGAAACTCTCCTTCCTTAACCTCCCCCCCGTAACTGTCTTCTACCAGCTCCTAACCCTCCTAACGAAGTCTCTAAAACTCCCCCAATCCTCAATCCACTCAATAATCTCTCCCCTCTCCTCCCTAACCCCCTCCTCGATCTGTTCCTTCCCCTCCCCTCCACCCTTCCCCCCCTCCCCCCTCCCCATTCCCAAATCTAACTTCCTCTGCCCTCTAAAATACTTCAACACAGGAACGTTAGGCCTCCTCCCAATCTCCACCTTAAACTCCTCCCACTCCATAACAACCTTCTTCACTCGCGATCCCGTAACGAACTATTACGGTTACGTAATGAGTTTAGCCAGTGAAGTTCAACGCGTCGCTTCCGATTATTTGGGATGTGAATATGAAGAAATAACGTTCAGTAACAGCACTACGAAAAGCTTGAACTTGGTTTGGTCAGGGTTGGGGGAGGGGAGGGTAGTTGAGAAGGGAGATGTTATACTCACTACGACGACGGAGCATGAAGGCGGTCTGAGTGGTTTGACGTTTTTGGCCGAACAGAAGGGGGTGAGAATCATTAAATTGGATGTTGGGTTGGATAGGGATGTTACGAAGGGCTGCATCCTCGATTTATTCGAGGAGAAGTTTGGGGAATTTGAGGGTTTAGTTAAGGCTGTCTTTATTAGTCACGTTAGTTGCGTTACTGGGGTGAGGAATCCTATTAAGGAACTCGCGAAGATGGCGCATGATAACGGAGCAATTATTGTCGTCGATGGGGCGCAGGGGGCGGGGGCTGTGAGGACCAAGGTCGGGGAATTGGGCTGCGATGTTTACACTGCGAGCTGCCAAAAGTGGACGCTCGGGCCGACGGCTAGCGCATTGCTGTACGTGAAGAAAGAGGTGAAGGAAAAGATGAAAGTGTGTGAATGGCAAAATGGTGGCTCGTTGGGAGAAGAAGCGGTGGCTAGCTTCACATCTAGCTTCTACACGCACAGGTGGGGATTTGTATCGAAGGAGTGAAGTGGGTTGCAACATAATTCTAACTCGTCGCTTCGCTCGCTCCTCGCAGCATCGGGACGAACAATGAAGGAATCATGTTCGGCCTTAAGCGCTCGATAGATTTCCTGGAGAGCTTCGGGTACAGCGAGGGCAGGATCGAAGCTCATAATCTGGCGGTGAGGGATGAATTCTACGAGTACCTCTCGGAGGTAGTCCTCAAGGAGCACCCCGACGTTGTAATGTACTCTCCGAGGCCGGAAAGCGAGCTGAAGAGTCCGCTTGTGACGATTTCTTTGGGAGAGCGCACTCCGCTCTCGTGCTTCTCGTATCTGTACCAGAAAGATTTCGTTATCAAGATGGTCAGCAACAACCAGTGCGGATCGAACTGTAAAAACGCTGTGCGGTTCGCCTTTCACGGCTACAACACCAAGGAAGAGGGTAGAGAGCTCGTCGACGCGCTGAAAAGCTTCCTCGATTCGACAATATAAGAAGAAACATAACTTTTTTTTAAAGTAGCACAAAGAGAAATACCTTTTTCTATCATCCCCTCTCCTCCCTTTCTTCTTCTGGCGGTACGAGTCCTTCCCTTCCAACGTATGGCTCAACATCTTCCTCCTCCTCGCAGAACCCATCCAGGCTCCCCACACTTCCCACGCCGTTGGCAACGTCTCTAAGGTGCTGGGAAAGGTTCGCTGAGTCCATGTAGCTGAGGGGCTCGGAGGGGGCGCGGGAGAGCTGGGAGGATTGGGGGACGTTGTAGGGGTTCAGGGCTTGAGGTTCTGAGGGGTGCTGATACTGATGATACTGTTGTTGCTGCTGCTGCTGCTGCTGCTGCTGTTGATGTTGATGTTGTTGTTGATGATGCTGCTGCTGCATCGCCGCCGCCTGCTGCTGCTCAAACACCGCTTGGTTGTATTGCTGCTGGTTGTACTGGTACTGCTGCTGGTGCTGAAACTGCTGCTGGTGCAGGGCCGCAGCCTGCTGCTGGAGGAAGACCTGCTGCTTGTAAATTTCCTCCCTCCTGACCTCGTACTCCCTTATCCTCTCTCTGACCTCGGGGTCGTTCGGGTCGACATTGGGGGCGCCGGCGGGCTCGGCGGCCCACTGCTGGGCTTCCGTCAGGGCCGCGTGCTTGTGCGCTTTCACGTGCATCGACCCACCGCTCATGACTCTGTCGAGCGACGGTGGCTGCTGTGGGGCTGGAGGGCGGAGATTCGACGGCGGAGCGTCCGCGGGAGGCTGTGAACGACGAGCGCAGAGTTAGAATTGCGCACCGCGCGTCCCACCCTCACTTCCATTCAGCGCTCCTCTCACCTCTTCGACGCCGTACCGGCAGACGTCGCCTACGCCTTCCACGTCGACCGTAACGTCCTTCAACCATTGCAGTATGCTCTCGCTCGAGTCTGCCAACTTCCAGCAGACCATCGGCCCCGTAAACGCCCCCGCTACCTCCCACAGCGCAATCTCCCACTTGTACCCGACCAAATCCTTAACCTCCTTCTTAACCTCAACCTCCCCCGCCCTCCCCCTCCACCACTCCGGATAATACATAATCCTCTCCCCCCCTTCCCTCAAAAGCCTCTCCTTAACCTCATTAACATTAAAATCATCATACCCCCCTTCCTCCTCCCCTTTACTAACGCTATAAAAAACCGTCCCAACAACCCCCCAAAAAATCAAAGGCTGCTCAAAAAACGTCACATGCAAAAGGCTGCTTTCACTAACCGCCCCCCATATCGCCAAAACAGCTAAAATACTTCCCGTGACGAAGCTCATGACGCGCTTTATACCGTCGATAATAGGGTGGGATTTATCAGTTTCGTAGAATAATTTAAACGTACTTAGATCGAACATGCGGGCTGAGAACTCGTGGGGGAGTTCGGAGTATTGTTGGAGGAAGGAGGTGGAGTAGGTTGTTAGGTGGGGTGAGGTGAGGGTTAGGGTTGTTTTTTCGGAGGCTGTGCGGAAATTTTGGAAGGTGAATAATGTTAGTTGGAAGACGGCGAGGAAGGGGCTTAAAAGGAGCATTAGGAGGGAGAGGAGCTTTAGGGAGCGGGTTAGGGTGGAGGGGGAGCGCTTGCGGAGGGTGTGGTTGACGGTGAAGAGAGGGGAGAGGACGCAGAGCCAGACGGCGAAGTTTGTGGACATGGTCCATTGGGTTTTGGGGGAGGTTAGGGGGACCTTTTTGGTTTTTAGTAAGGCTGTGGGAGCGAGGAGCGAAGGACGAGCCGAAGAGCGAAGCGACGAGTTAGAATTAGGAATATAATATTCACGTGCAGATTCTTGGTCTCTTCGCTTCGCTCGCCAAATTCCTCCTAATAATATCCCCTCACCAGTCAGATAATTCCTATTCCTCGACAGCCTAAGCCTAATCTTCTCCGGCGTAAGCGGCACAACCGATATGAGCCCGCTACACCCCATGACCTGGCTCTCCACCTTCGACCAGCTGACGGTCTTGGAGACTATCCCCTTCTCAGGGATTCTGAGGATGAGGTTGTAGAAGTCCCACATAACGCGGAGGTTGTAGTGGGGGCGGAAGAGGGTTAGGAAGTGGGAGTGGAGGCGGAGGAGGAGGTAGAGGAGACAGAGGAGGAGGTAGATGGAGGAAGTCAGGGTTAGGAGGGGGGAGGAGTCCTTTAGGTAGTGAGAGTAGGACGTGGGGCAGGTGGACTCTGTATGTTGTTTGTTTGTTTGTTTGTTTGTTGTTTGTTGTTTGTTGTTTGTTGTGTGTGTTAGAAAGGACCGACTTCGGCTTCTGCTGACTCGTCCTGCTCGTGCTCACTCACCTGACTTGCATTCATTAACCTTCTCCCAATCCACGAAGAAAATAACCGTGCTCCCCGCCACCCCTGAGACGGTGATCGTAGCGAGCTCCACTGCCATGCTCGATATGGTACCATAGTAGCCGCCGTGGAGGTAGTAGGAGTAGAGGGAGTGGAGGAAGAGGTCGAGGTCAGGGACGGGAGTGAATGTGACGGGACGGGATGGATTTGGGAGAGAAGTGAAGCCGTTTGGACCCTCAGCAGAGTGGCCCTCAGCAGAGTGGCCCTCAGAGTCTATAGAAGTTGGAGGAGAGGAGAGGAGAGGGGAGGAGTCAACGACAGAGGCCATGGAGCACTGAGCACTGAGCACTGAGCACTGAGCACTGAGCACTGAGCACTGAGCACTGAGCACTGAGCACTGAGCTGGAGCACTTCTGCAGAGTACTATATCGTATCGTTAGTAAAGAAAGTACAGCGTCTAATAAAGAAGTGGCAAGAACAAGGAATTCGGAAGACGAACAACAATCAGGGTTTCTAGTGTGAAGACACCGTTTAGACTGAAAACAATTTTATGCAACTGATGAAGTGTATGTACAGAGAGTGGAAACGATTCTAATAATGAACGAATGAGCGACGCCACCCAACCAAAAACCAGGCAAATATGCAAATATACTAAATCAGCTCCCAGAGAAATTTTATAGGCAGAAACAAGCCCAAGGTAATTCACTTCAAAAATGATGGTTCGTCTTATTATAATCGGCTCAACAGTCCCCTGCATCTAACTCCCAATTATTTATTTTATAGCTACAGAAAAGCTTATTTTCTTACCTTAACCAGATCATCTTCCGATTAGCCCCGTCAACTACTTCCACCTCCGCCATGCTCCTCCTCCTTCTCTCCCTCCTCCTCCCCCCCACTCTCTCCCTAACCTGCATCCCCCTAAACACCACAACTACCCCCCTCTCTCTCCATCTCCTCACCCAATTCTGCGTAGGTCACCTAAACTCCTTAACCCCCAACTCCTTCTACACTCTAGGCTCAAACGGCGTCCAGTTCCCAACTTCAGAAACAAACGATCAATTCTGGTTAGACGTTCTACACCCTGAATATCCTGTTACTTTAAAGTCTCCCGTAGATTTTATTATAAACGATTGTTTCCCTTCCATAAATAATTTCATCGAGTATGATTTCGATACGCAAAGAGAGTTTGAACCTATTCTCGTTACCTTGTGTGTTTCTTTAAACGCTTTACCGGTGTCTGTTAATTCTGATGTTAAAATAATGGAAGCTTTGGAAGGTATGAGGATGGTTAAGAACGTTACGTATGAATGGGAGAATAAGAGTAATCTTGGAATTGTGGAGGAAGTATTCGAGGAATATAAGGAAGGATTCGTTAAAGGGGAAGTGGTTAAGATTGATCCAGGGTATAGGTGGGATGGGGGGAAGACACCTTTGATTTATCATTTGACGAAAGGTGAGAGAGAGAGAGGTGGAAGGAGGTGGAAGGTGGAAGGAGGTGGAAGGAAAAGAGTGTTTTTATTTTTTATTTATTTTAACGGCTGACGAACGTACGTTTTACACACACACACGTAAAGACATGGACTATTCTATCGTCGATTTCGCCGTGCAGAACCGTCTGTTCACTTTCTTCTTGGCCAACGGTTGCGTGCCCTTGACGGCCGACCATCGTGTGGAAGAAAAGATCTTCAGACACTTCAAAAAAGGGTCCTCAACGACCGCAGTTTATGGTTATGATGATAGCGTGCCTTTGTTCGGAGGGGGTAAGAATACTACAGAATACTACAGAATACTACAGAATACTACAGAATACTACGAAGAAGCTTTACAGCACTAATTCTAACTCGTCACTTCGCTCGCTCCTCGGCAGATACTTATGAGGCTGAGACGAACTGTGTTAGAGAACATGATATCGGACAGGTAGCGAGCACGGCAGTAGACAATGTCAATTTTTACAACACTTCGGGGCAGATCGAAAACCTTGAACCTAATCCTATCCCTGTCGTCGAATATGATCCTGAGAAGACGTACGTTGCTTTCATTGTGGGCGACGGGGACAACTTTTGGCATTTGAAGAACAATCACATGAAGCTCTTCAATGAACGCCAAACCCTTTGTTTGGACGATCCTGAGAGCTGCTTCCCGATGTCGTGGTCCATCGCCCCGGCGGCCGCGAAATACATGAGTGATATAATTAGGTACTACGATGGAATCGCGAAGAATACGACCAAGGATTATTTCGTCTTGCCGCCCAGCGGGTCTTTGTACAGCTACCCCGGCTTGTTCCCGTCGGACGTTCAGGACGACTACATCAATACCATGGACAAAGATATGAAGGTTTACAATACGAGAGTCAGCGTCCACTGGGAGTGGTTTTACAACTGGAGGCACGCCATATCGACGTACTTCACGAAGTGGTCCGAATTTGCCACCTCGCCCAGGGGCTTCGTGCTCGCCAACGTCCCCTACCTGCTCCCGGTGTGGATTTTCAGGGGGAAGGAGTACAGAATGGTCGGGGACAACGTAGTGCTCTTCAAGCCCAACGAGTGGAGGTACTCGAGTCAAAAGCAAAGTCACACGACCGAGGAGATGGCGGATATTTTGAATGGCTTCGAGAAGGGATACATCACTCCCGTTTACATGACTATCGATGGGTCACTAGAGCCAATTCAAGCTACTCACGACCTGGTGACCAAGTACCTTGATGACCACGTAGAGATAGTGACGGCTGAGTCATTGGTTGACTTGGTAATTGAGAAGGAGGCCACGGCCCAGGCGGTGAAGAAATGAACAGAGTCAGTTAATGTTTTCAATATCTAAATGAGTCTATTGTTATTTTCTCCCTTTCTCCGACCCCGAGTCGGTAACGAACCGCATCGTATTTACAATGTCTTTGTCGTTCTCTGGATCGACAAGCTGCTGCTCCCAGACGCACACCTTCCGATCTTCTTCATCCACATCCTCCGTAAACTTATGAATTATGAAACCCCCTTCCCCCAAGGAAGGGTGCGGATCCATACGAACGGAAACCTGCGCGAGAAGGAAGGAAGGAAGGACGAACGAGTTAGAACATATGGATTTATCCGCTCTCTAAAATCTAAAAAAATCGTCGTAATAATTGATATTTCACCTCTTTCCTCTCCAGATGCGCCGAGCCCGTGATTACCCAGGGCTTCTTTGATCCCGTGACATTCCTTGGCTTTCCGTCGAGAATGTATGTTTGATCTGACGTGCCAAAGAAATTTACCCTGAAGCGGAAGAACAAGAACTCCTGCTCAGGGTTGTGCTCGATGACTACGTCCTTGATCGTTCTGGCGGCTTTCAAGAACAGCTTACGGAACATCCATGGCATTTTCGTGGCGCTAAGGTATTCATTCCACCCGTTAATATCAAAGGAATCATTGTCGGCTCTGTAAATGCCGCTGAGATTGAACTCGTCTGCTTCCTGCTCCACTTGCTCGGCGAAATCAAAAGCCTCATCCTCTGTGGCGGCTGCTTTCATCTGACGAGCAAAGTGCGAGTACTCGCAATTTCCTATCACCGCCGGCAGGAGGGACTGCATCGTCTCCGAGTCCTGAAATTCTGCGATTTCCTTGAACAGCTCCTCGACTGTGATCCCTTGCCTTTCACAGAATGTTTGCATCATGGTGTCGATCATTTCGATGTACTCCTCGTGCAACCTGGTGAATTCTAGACTCTGCTCGCCCTCTAGGTCGGCATTCTTGAAAGAGTGAGCGTTTGCATGCTGGAAGGACAGGAGCTGCGAGTCAAACGCGTCAGATTGACAGAACTCGGCGAAGGAGCCAAGGAGTGGCGAGAGGCCATAGTTCTGCTCGGAGTTTGAGTTAAGCTCCAGTGCTAGGTTTTCATCTTCGTCAGAGTCCTTGGATTCAGATCGAGGCATGCCCCCTTGTCCAGGTAGAGCACGAGGATTTAGAGTACGAGTAAGTCTCAAGCAGTGGAAGCTCTTTGTTGCTGAAAGATTTTTGGGGGAAATGAGCTGGGATCCAAAGACACAGCCAATCATGAAGAAACTTATGTATAAAAGATAATGAACAACATACGAATTTAATTATCTGAACGAAAGCACCACTGTTTACTCAATAACCTCCCACCCACCCACCCTCCTCCCTGCCCTGCCATGCTGCATTTCATTCGATATTCGTATTTCATTCTTCTTCGTTACCCGATACCCCCCCCCCCCCGCCACTCTTCCTTCTCCGCCCATCCCAACCCCCCAACCCCGCCCCCCTTTCCTTATTCTACGCTCTTGATCATATTTGCTGCATCGACCCTGCTAATCCTCCTATTCTTCGACCCTGCCGACTCCATCCTGCCAACCTGACCACCGTCCATACCGGCGATTCCTCCGTGCCCTCTCCACGTGCTTGTTTCCGGCGGAGGCAAAGTTTCTCTCAAAGACGGATCTTCCAACTCCCTGTCGGCCCTGGCCTTTCCTGCTTCTATAACCTTGTCATTTTCCCGCGCTATCTTGGCGTAGGTGACGGCGAGGTCGCTCTTTAAGAATCTCGGGAACGGGTCGCGGGACATCAACCTGAAAATCTCTTCTTGCGCCTTGTCATACATTTCCGCGTCGCACTGGATCTGCGCTTGTGTCACCATCTCCTTAAGCATCGCCCTCTGCGCCGCCGGAATGTTGACCTGCGACATGGCCGCCTGGGAGATGTAGGTTGTGTAGATGAACTTGGCTTTCTTCTTGAACTGCACCCTGTACTCTTGAACTGCCTCCCAGAACGAGATGTTCTCGACGTTGAACTCCCTAGAGAGGAAGAGGCGGAAGTAGCTTCGAGCCTTCTGGTTATTGAGGCAATAATTAAGGTCCTTGAGCTCGGGACGACTTTGTATCAACTCCTCAGCGTTCATTTCATGCATACTCGAGTCCGATTCAGACCCGTTTGTATGAACCCTTGCGTTCAGGCCAACGTGGTTCGTTTTGGGGCTGAGCTCGCTCGGGACGAGCTTGTTGGCGTGTTTGGAAGCCTGCAGCAAGCTTTGGTTAGATAATGCAGGAGAACACCTCGTAGTACACCTCGTAGTACACCTCGTAGTCTTGGTCTCACCTTCTTCTTCAATTTATCGTCGTCCGCAAAAACGTTGTCCATTTTATCCGCAATGAGATCGATGAAGTTCATCTCGTTGCCTTCCGACAGGCCGTCAGAACCTTCCTCCTCCTCCGCAGACAGCATGAAGACCATCCCTGCGAGCTTCTTCACCAATTTCGTCAAACGCTCAATGGGGCGAATGATCATAGTCTTGGCGTCGTTATTGAAGATCCAACTTCCCGCGGAAAAGATCATGACCACGAACAATGTCAGTAGGATGTTCATTATCCTCACTTGCGTCTCCACCTCCTGGTCGTCGAAAATTGCAATTATGGAGTTGGCGTCAGTCCAAGTAGATGGATCGTCGCTAGCAGCCGCCGTGTACTTTGTCATTACCACTTTTCTCCTGTCGTTTAGAATGACCTCGTCGTTCTTCAAGACGGACCCGAAGTTATTGAGGTATAGGCAGTCCGGGAACTTGTCCAGAAATTGGGTTGCGGCCGACATCTGGACGTCTGTGCAGTAGCTCGAGTCGCCACTGTCGGTGCAGGAGGCGCCCCACAGTTGCAGGTGATCCATGCTCGCCTCCCTCGAGTAGTCCAGCTCTTGGACCTCGAGCTGAGGGACTACGGCCAAAATCAACAAAACACCTATGACGACCCTCTGGCTGACCAGGTTGGCGTACTTGAGCCCGAACACGGAAGGCTTCGTGTCAAAACTGTCGTCCTCGTCCTCAACGTCCACAGCTGCGTACTTCTCTCGGGCTTGAGCCTTTTCGGCTTCGCTCCTCTCTCTTATGCTATCCTCCAATTCCCTCCTTTTCTTTGCTCGCTTGGCCTTCCGCTGCCTCTTCTTCCAGGCCTCCATCATAGAGAAAAACATGAGCAGGCACTGCATGGCCCTCGCCGTTCGGAGGACTCGAAAGATCTTGGCGATCCTTCCTATCCTTACCATAGCGGCAGTCCTCGCGACCCTTCCGGCTCTGGCAACGCTCAGGATATTATCCTCCGCGTTGTCGCTGCTGTACTGGTTGTCCGAAGCTGCAAGCAAAGGGAGTGAGAAGGCGGAAGAAAAGCAACAGCAGGGTGTATTACTCACAGTTGTATATGAAAATCTCAGGGATCAGCAGCGCTGTGCCGACCAAGTCGATGAACATGAAGTAAGAACCAAAGTACTTCACCGTCAAAAACATGTGACAGGTCATCTCCAGCGCCAAAATTATGAACACTATGACCGTGACGATGGAGAAGATGGAGTCAACATCCTTATCCATGACCCAACCGAAACATATGTCCTGCGCAAACAGAGCCCACATCACGCTCATGAAAGTGACTGACTGGACTTTCGACCCTCTGACGGTTTTACCTATTTTCTCAAACGTGGGATTCTGGTTCAGCCTCGCCACCAAGCCACCATTGTGCTGCTTACTGGCCGCGTGGTGCACATGCGAGATCCTCGGATTAGCGTGGCCGCCATGCTGAGTGCTGAGCACGTCCCTGGCCTGAAAAGAGGAGCGGCGGGCACCTTCTCCCCTTAGGGTTCCCCCTCCTGTTCCCCCCAGCACTGAAGGCTGAGCGAGGATGGCGGCGGTTCCTTCGTTTAGGCTCTGTGACTGTGACAACGACTTTGACGACGACTGTGACGGTTGGGAGGCTGGGAGGTTTGTGTTTGATAACGAGCCTTGGCAGATAGGTTAGTAATGACACAAATACTCGACGATGCTTTCTCCCCTTCCACTTACCCCTTAGCTGAAAGCTGCCCCGGTTACCCCCTTTGCTGTCCCCCTTTTTCGTGGGCAGCCCAGGATGAAGCTTGTCGCGCCTTGTGTTTGACCCATCGTCCGCCATACGGTAAATCTAATTCAGTTCGACGAGGGGCGCTGATGCTGATGAAGTGAAAGTCTCTTGTCTTCCGCGGATGAAATTCTTATTTGCCCTGGCGCAAGGGAGGATCACAGCGGGATCGAAGGCCCAGGGCAAGGTTGGGAGCCCTTTTGCGGAATACTTCGAGCTAGAAGAATGCGTTCGCTGCTTTTGAGCTGTGATCCTCACCACTTCTCTCTTGTGCCCTTGGTTACTTGCTTCGGGCCGAGCAGCTGCCTGCTTTAGAAACAGGAACTTGTGGCTATGTGTCCTTCGTCAAGAGGTAGGGTTCGGTACCCGGCGGTGTGTGTACCGTGTGGAGTGTGCTCAATTCGTTGAATGTGATCTATAAACACGTAGACAGGACAGCCAGATGAAATTTTCTTCATCTAACTCAGCTTCTTGCATGCAAATTGCAAAGTCGCTGGAAGCGAGGAATTTCTCACAAAAGAGAGGCAGCTACCAAAAAGCGATATCGTCGATTAATTTGCCCACATCGTAGCCCCGTATCACAGGTTCAACAACTGCGGTGGCCCTGACCTTCTCCCCTTCCCCACCTCAGCTCCTTTTTCACTCCAAAGGAAATTTAGCAACCCAAACTGCTATGTTTCGATCTGTCAGGCAGAGCGTCTTTGGCCAGGTATGAGTCGGGGCTAAAATAAAAATACCCGCTGCCCTGTCTTTTCTCACCCAATCTGTCCGACTTCGAACAGGGAACCCCGAAGAAGAACGCCCCTGAGCAAGATCAGAGGTCCAGAGGAGGCACTCGGGGTTCGCAAATCGACAGGGTCCTCAGTCGGGGAGAAGGGCACGGTCATCATGACCCCGCGCCCGCGCCGCATGTAAGAGATATGCTGGGTGATAGTACCGCGTCAGAGCTGGAGCGGGAGGGAAGCCGGGCTCGCGTGTACTCGGTCGAAGAAAAGGAGGACGGCACCAAGTATGTAAATGGCAGGCTCAGGCTAAACACCGAGAAGTCAGTGGAAGCATTGGCGCACCAGTATAACAGCAATCCTTACGCCAAGGACTCGGGGGGGATGGCGGCTTACGCCATGATGGATTCTGACGAGGAGGAGGGGACTTACGTGTCTCCGAAGTCAGGGACGATCAGGAAGAAGCCTGTTAAAGAGACGGGAGAGGAAGAGTGGGAGGAGAGGAGAACGGAGACGGGCAGGATTTACTTCGTGGACAAAAAGAGTGGGAGGACGACGCTCACAGAGAAGGACCTATCCAAGACCCAGCGGAATATGTGGCAAGAGGATTGGGATGCTGAAAGGTCCCGCCCGTTCTGGCGCAATGAAATCACGGAGGAGCAAACCTTTAAAAATCCCGACCCCGAGAAGTTCAATGATTGGGAGCAGATGTGGGACCCGAGTACTCATCGTGATTACTGGCAAAATTCCCGAACGCGGGCCAGCACGTGGACGAATCCGTTCGAAGGCGAAGAGACGCACTTGTATGAGCAGCGGGTGGAGCCTGAGCTTGAGCCAGCACCGGAACCCGAGCCGGAGCCAGAGCCGACCGACTGGGAGGAGAGGTGGGACACGGCATCTCAGAGACCGTACTGGTCGAACCAGAGGACGGGGAAGAGCTCGTGGGTCTGTCCTAACCCAACTTCTAACTGGGAAGAGAAATACGACGCCCGCACTTTAAAGTCGTACTGGGAGAGCAAGACAACGAAGCAACTCACGTGGACCAACCCTAACCCGGTCATTAGCGCAGCGCCCTTGAATCTGCAGAGTCTCGAAGCGCACACCAGGGCGGCAGATGAAAAGGTCAAGCAGGCGTTGTTCATGAGCGAGCGGGCGAAGTTGACCGGCTCTCCGGCTTTTGGCCAGGGCGTCTCTGCTCGGGACATGGGCCTCCCTCCACCTCCTCCCCCCCCCGGTCCTCCGCCTCCCCTAGGTGATAGTGAAAACGATGACGATTTGGAAGGTCGCAATTACACCGGAAGTGTTATCAGCAGCGTGCTGACCTCCGGGGATGCCTCGCGCTACTCGCCCTCTCAATATGAGCACCTCAGCGCCAGGGAAAAGGCCAAGCAGCTCAAGAGAGAGAAGATGTGGGAGGGTATGACGAGAAAGAAGAGGAATAGCACAGTTTCCTCGGTGGGGAGGAGGAGCCAGTCTTTCGGCGAGCATGCGATGCAGAGACAGTCCACGGGAGAGGCCAATGACCCTCTCCATTCGTACTTCCACCAAGGCCACACCGCTGAGCACATAGACGACCTGGATAGGCCCCTGGCGCAAAAGATGAAGCGAATGAGCATGCTCTACGAGGGCAAGGAGCGCGACGTCGACAATGCGCCCGTTAGACGGGATAACCGCAACTTGGATTTTGGCGAAGACGGTTCGTTGAGCTTTGCAAAGTACGCTTCCGTCGCCGAGCTCCCGCCGCCGCCGCCGCCGCCCATGTCGCCGCAGGAATTCGGGCCGGACGTTTCGCGAGATAGTTACACGACTGACGGTTTCAACGAAAGCATGAACATCGAAACGCCACAGAAGCATAACAGGAACAAGGAGAACATGTCCCTGGGCGCGTACTTTTCCGCCAAGAAGAACCCCACCCTCCAGGCTGAGTTCTTGGAAGCGCCTGTGCCCGTCAATCCTTTTGAGAAACTGGAGGAAAAGCTCGGGGAGAGGAAAAATGAGTACATGAGGCTCAAGACGATATTGGACAATAAGACAGCCAAAAATGCTGCGCTTTTGGAGAACCTGCTATTCAAAATCTATAAGCTCAACCAGGCGCCTCAGGACGAAGTGCACGTCAACGCTGTGAAGGCCGACCTGAGCGAGAAGGAACGACTAGATAAGTTCAACGCAGAAGGAAAGGTAAAAAAGGCAGGGCAGACCAGGAGCGCCGTCAAGCAGAGGAGGAGGTCCAGCGCGAAGCTTCAAATGAGGAAGGATGAGCAGGAAGCGAAGGAGAAGAAAGAGAAAAGATTCCGACCCGACGTTGTGCAAGAGCAGAGGAAGAGACGAAGCCTGGCAGGGAAGAGGACGGAGCCGTCGTTCACTCATCAGAAGTCTCCGACGAACTCGGGCGGGCCGGACCCCTTTACCAAGCACTGGTCGGCCCAGCCCGCCCCGTGGGAGCAGAACGGTGATATGTATCACCCCAATGATCCTCCGCCGGACTACGATGACCGCTTCATAAGGCCGAGGTTTTTCAACGAAGGCCGTGGGCTGACGAAGGAGCAGGTGAGAGGCTGCGAGAAGCGAAGCCGCAACGAGGACGAAGTCCCCAACGAAAAGCGATGCAATAAGCTCGTCAGACACATTTTATGGAACTCCTTGCTTCTCTCCTCGCTGAGAAGGCGCATTCTACGAATTCTAACACTATAAACACCTCCTCCTTTGCGATTCACTTCGCTCGTCGCAGCTGGCGAGACGCGTCAACAAATACCGAGGAAACGGGAGCTTTGTAGATAGTGGTGGAGGGGGGAAGTCGAAGTCGCAGACGAAGAAAGGCAGAGGGATGAGTTATTTTGAAAACATGGAAAAAAGTCTCGAAAACATCTTCAGCTTTGAGAAGCCCACGAGGGCCAGGTTGTTGACGGATCCTCTGACGATAGATGGCAGTGAGATAGATGAGGCCCTGGAGTACGGCAAGAAACTATACGAGGAGGAGTTCGGTGAGAACGGCAAGTACAGCAAGGGCCTGTTCTTAGTTGAGACCCTGAAGGACGCCGACAAGGCGGTCTCCAAGGCCATAAGGGAAAGGTTGGAAGCCGCTCAGAAGAGAGAGAAGGAGGAGCGAGAAGCCAGAATACACCAGCGCGACCGTATGGACAGCTACTACCACGAGCTGGACCATGACCACTTCGAGAACACCACCACCAAAGCTTACGTCACGAAGAAGAGGCAGGAGGACCTCGTCATGCTCGAGTTGGCGAAGAAGAACAAAGCGAAAAGGGAACTGCAACAGAAGGAGGCGGAAGAGGAGCGGGCTACGACCATGCCCAAGAAGAGGCCTCCGCCGCCGCCTCGCCCGTCGAAAAGCATACTAAAGACTCCAGAGCAAAGGGGAAAGAAGAGGGGGAGCGTAGTTTGGGGAGCGGGCTTGAAGGCGGGAGGCGAGGCAGCAAGTAGACGGGCGGGGCAGCCCCCTCCGCCCCCGCCCCGCTCTCCTAGCGAGCGAGTGAAAGCAAAGTACGGCGGCAAGCCCCCTCCTCCGCCGAGAGACAAAGCGACACCATCGTCTGGTAGTGGTAGGACACCACCACCACCGAGGCCAACGCAGAGCTCGAGAAGGAGCATGCCACCGAAAACTCCGCCCCCGCCACCGAAGGCTCCCCCGCCCGGAAGGAAATCGCCCCCGGGCATAAAGCCTCCCGAGAAACCAGCACCGCCACCCAAATGGAAGAAGGGCAAGAAGGAGAAGGAGCCGAAGGTGAAACTGACTAAACTGGAACAGGCCAAGGAAAGGGTCGCACAGGGCAACTTTAAGCCCCCTCCTCCGCCCAGAAGGAAGAAGAAGAAGGACGCTCCGGGAGGGCCGCCCCCAGGGGCCCCGCCGCCGCCGAAGAAGGAGGAGGAAGGGAGGGTCAGGAGTAGTAGTAGCAGTAGCGTTAGCAGTAGGGCCAAGCCTCCCCCTCCTAAACCCGTGAATTTGGTCTCAAAGGCCGGTAAGGTTCCCCCGGGCCCGCCTCCGCCGCCTCCCTCGAGGGCGACTGAGAAAGTGCAACCGCTGCGGCCGAAGCCGAGCTACGGCAAGATAGCAGGAACGAGTAGCAGCGGCGGGCCTCCTCCAGGACCTCCTCCAAAGGTCGTCGGTGGAATGCCCGATCCGAAGAAGTCAAAGCCGCCGGGTAGTGTTAGAAAGATCGGAGGGCCGCCTGGGGGGCCTCCCCCACCGCCGGGTGGGAAACCGAGGAGGTCGCTTCCAGGATCTGCCCCACCTCCGCCTTCTGGGCCCCCGCCAAGAGTCAGGAATTTCGAAATTGGGATTCCAAAACCGGGAACAGGCAGGGTTAGAGTTAGCTATACGGATAGTCAGAAGTCTGTGAGCTTCGCGAACTGAACGTGAACATGTGTTTGTTATATAAACTTGAATATGATCTTCCTTCTTTTTTGTTTTCACGGCTGTGCAACCACTTTAGGCCTTCCTCTGCTGCTTCTGCTACTCCCACCGCTCGATCTGTGGGACGCCCTTTGAGATCCACTCCATCGTTGGCTGCTATGAGGATTGAGGGCAAGACTGCCGCTCGTTTTTAAAATTGCCATGGAACGTCGCTCGGTCATAAACTCCATGACTCGTTCGTTCCTAATTTCATTCAGGATGGTGGGGTCTTCGACGATCCAGTCTGCGGCGAGAATAGCGAGTAGCACGAACATAGGCGCTGAAGAGTTAAAATAGGGTGGGGAGGATAGTGCGGAGATCAGCTACTAGCGGCTCGCACACTCTCACCTGGAACTAAAGATTTGGTGTAGTCGTCGAAAAAAAATCCTTCAACGTCCAGTTCCCCCTCCTCCTCTGCGTCCAGCCACAAAGGCAACATTTTGTTTACCCACGCTTTCACTTCTTCGCCGATTTGAGTTCTCCACTTGACCTCGTTGAATACCAGGCAATTGAACTTTTGGATGTCAGTTTCGGCCGAGTGCCAGCTGTCCTGGA
Source organism: Triparma strigata (assembly GCA_030267945.1). Taxonomy (NCBI): domain Eukaryota; class Bolidophyceae; order Parmales; family Triparmaceae; genus Triparma; species Triparma strigata. The sequence continues at coordinate 43,845 of BRXY01000133.1, forward strand.
TGTACTTCGAGGCAGTCCTTGTATCAAAGAACGTGCGAGCGTAGCCTGGCTTGATCGAAAAGAGGAAGACGACGAACGATAGGAGCAGCCCGACACAGCAACTACCCATGACTTGAATGGCAAGCCGTTGCTCCACATAGTATTCAACGCCTTCACTTGTGTTGTCAGTCTCGTAAATGAGAGTGCATACCATGCCTAACGCTACCGTGAAGCACAAAGTGAACGTAGAGTAGTACCCCCCAACTTCGCTGGGATGGCGAAATTGCACAACTGACGACCAGTCGTATGCCACTTTGATAATGATGCGAAGAAAGAACGCCAGGAGCAACCCCCCGAAGCCTTCGTAGGGGACCCAGTAGAGGAAGTCTTTGCGCAAGAGCTTTTGGAACAAATAGATAGCCAACTCGCCTCCCAACACGGCTCCGACCAGTTGAAAGCCGCCTATCCAAGAAAGCAATATGACCGACAGCGAGCGGATCACGAGTGTTAAGAGACTCATCAATAGAAGTAGAGAGAAGACGATCACTTGGCCTCGAGTGCTATCAGGAAAGTATCCGTAAAACCTAGGTTGCTTCTCCCTCTCCTGCTCTGAGGTGTCCCAATGATAGCTAAGGTGGGCAGAGATGCACGCAGAGGTGAGGATGCTCGACGCAAGGGAGACTATCGCCGTGGGCGAAAAATCTCCGTTGAGGAACACGGCGGACAGCTGGATGACCGTTCCTGGAATTCCTTCGCAGACCATCTCGAGGCACCTGAACCCTGTCATTTGAGTGCGAGCGTTGGCGCCCGAATTCGCGTCATTGTGGTCCATAGCAACCCTGTACGCATCTACCCCAGGCCTGATCAGCGACCAACTAATGAGTTGTTCCAGGAGCTGCGATATTTAATGCCGAGTAGTGCAGCGACGAGTTAGAATAATGTATCGGCGATGAGCAACGAGATCCCGTACATGTTCCTTCTCAGTTCCATTGTTTCGTTCCTCGCAGCTTCTCACCTGTTTCCGCCAAGGCATTCTAAAGTTCATAAGAAAGACCCTGCGCGAGGCGAAGTGAAGAGTTAAAAAAATCGTGATGAATGTCAACACTGAAAACAATAATAGCGACCCTAGCTCGTAACTTACCCCACAGCCTGCAACCCCAGCGTTACAGCTATACAGATTCCTGACGCCAAGGCAAAATCCGATGCGCCCGTCTCGAGAAATCGAAGGGTCATCATAATATCCGTCACCATGTCGGCCATTGACAGACCTGCCATCCCGTAAAGCTCAAGATTGCGCAGCAGGGTTTGATTTTCAGCCACGAATGTCGTGAACCGCCGAGAGATACCAGTGGAGGAATCTACCTTTCGAAAAATTTGCGCTGCCCTACCCGGGGTGGGGGGCGTAGGCTCGATCTTCATGTATGGTTTATGTATTGCTTTGCCGGGGTTGCTGGTTTTGGATTGGGGAGAAAGGGGGTTGACTTCCCTATCAAGTTGTTGGAGGAAGTTTTTAAGGTTTCAAGGGCGGTTTTTAGGGTTCTGTCGTGTTATCCGGGGCCGCGATGGTTGTCGGTATTTTTTACGGGCAGAATAATCGAGCGCCAGCGTTGAGCTGTAAAGAGGTCTTGACTTTTGGCATTTTTTACTGCTTTTCTCTTTCGCCTCACTTTCGACTCAATGCTTTTTGCCTTTTGCCTGAGAAACTGTGCCAAAAATCGCCTTCCATGTCTGTATCAGCAGCTCCTCTCTCCGGTCTGTCCGGCCCCAAACTCTCCTCCATCATCTCCTCCTGCACCCTCTTCCTCATGACGCCCTCCACAGGTTTGGAAACCTTCCAAACCTCCCTGGCGGATCTAGCCCTCCCTGGGAAACAGACAAAAACAATAGGAAAAGTCCTCCTCACGATCTTGCCCGCGATGGTCAACAGCACAGCTGGGGGGGGGGAGAACGCAGTGAGGGAGGAGGCGGAGAAGATGGCGGGAGAATTCGGGAATGAGAAGGAAAACTTCATCAAGTGCATAGTGGACTCTGTGGGGAAATTGAGGGAGGTGAGGAGGGGGGATGGGTGTGTGTGTGGTTGGGGGGGGGGGTGGTCTAATAGTCTAATCTAACCCCTGTGTGTGTTGTCTTTCGTTTTTGTCGTCTGTCATAGTTCAAAACCCGAGGCGGTCAGCTGATAACCTACGATTCCACAGGCGAGTCTTCCACTGGCACCTTCGTCAACACCGCTTCCAACCGCCTCGACTCTATGACGTGGACGTTCGGAGTCACCGCGAGCAACGACATGCTCGACCAGGTCGGGAAGACGTTTCTGAGGGTCGACTTCGGGGGAGAGGTAGTGGAGATGGACGTCAACGGGGTTTACAAGCTCATGGGAGAGCTGGAGAGGGTGAGGGGGATCATGGAAGTCATTGAGAATGACGAGTGAAAAATATAAGAACAGGTTTTTTCGTATGCCATGATGTGTGTGTGTGTGTGTGATTCTTGCTCTTGCTCTTGTTGATTTATGATGCAGTAATATATTTTTCACATGAACCACGGTCCTTCGACCTTATCCGCTCCCTCGAATTTCTTCGCCATCTTCTTCGTGTTCATCCTCGTGGCGGCCTTGAACCTCACGTCGTCCGCCAGGCGGATGTCGCAGTCCAGGCGAACGTGGCGGACGTGGTGGCCTTCTCTAGTCACGATGCAACCCTCGTCCTCCTCGTTGTCGTCGCAGTATTCGAGGCTGATGTCTCCGTCGCTTTTGACCTCGATCTTACTCCGAGCCCCGCACGCGCCCTGAACGCACTGCGAAGCGAAGCGACAACGTTAGAATTGACAGCGGGTTAAAAAAGAGAGGGTGTTTCTCCGTTGTGTTCCGCCTCACCTGCTCCGCCACGATCGTCTGCCAGAACTTCCCCCCCTTCCCGTCGACCGCTATGTGCGCCGATATTGACTGGAACGCCCCCGCCTCGATCGACTCCACCCCCCTCTCCCCCCAGCACCCAGCCCTCCAGACCACCAGCTCGTACGAGTTCTTGTCGCCTAGGTACTGCATTACGTCGCGGGGACGGCCTCCTGAGAGAGTCTCCACTGTCGTACCCATCTCCTCGAGGCGGTTCCTTATTTCCGATATCTTATCCATCTCCTTTTTGGTCGCCTTCGCGGCCTCCTCCGCAACCCCCTGCGCCTTGGCCGCAGCGTCTGCCGCTATTTCAGCGTCTCCTGATTCTGCGGCTTCGAGGGCACGTTCTGCGGCTTCCATTGCGAGTTTGGCTGCGTCTGCTGCGCCTTTAGCGGCGGCTACAGCGACCTGATTCACGCCGCGACGGAGAAGGATGCGGGTTGGTTTTCCAGAACCGGTGGAACCGGAGGACCAGAGGGACTCAACGTCTGAACCGAAAGCGTTAGGGTCGCTGTTGGAGAGGGGAAGAATGTTCAAGTCGGTAGCGTCCATTACGAGGACGCGTTCGACGGAATCGTCGAGGGAGGAGCCCTGGTAGGAGAGCCACTTCATGCCTCGGAAGCGCATTTCGAGGCCTCCCTTGCCGTCTGGGGTGGTGCCCTCGCGGGGGATGGTTACGCAGACGCAGTCGGCGGAGGAGTAGATGGGGGTGATGGGGGTGCGGGAGGGGGAGAAGGAGTCGAACCAGTTGGTGTCCTCCTTGTATTCCTCGTCCTGAATACAAGGAGGCGAAGCGACGAGTTAGAATGAAGTAATGTGGGTTGTAATGATGGATGGGCGCCGTTGATTGGTATTTCGCTGCGCTTCTTTCTCACCTCCTCCTCCTCAATAGTTACAGTGTCGGACCCGTAACTGCTCCTACTAGGCGGCGGCGCCAGCATATAACTATTAGAGAAGCTCATTTTATCGCTGTAAGTCTCGACTTCAGTGGGCGAGTCGCGGGCGGATGAGTCGGAAGGGACGGCTGAGATCTTGTTGTTGGAGATAACGGAGCAGTGGAGGACGCCCCAGGGGCGGCCGGTTCTGGAGGAGTGAGAGCGGGCCTTTTCTTGGAGGGAGAGGGACTTGTAGTCGATGCCGTTGGGGATTGATGAGGATTGTTGGGCGGCTGTGTTTTATGACGTTAGTTGTCCGTTCGTAAATAAGGCGGTCATAAATAAATAGGATTAAATAAGGCGGCCACCTCCACTCACATAGCTGTTCCTTCTTTTCCTCTTTTTTTGTACTACTAAATAAACGACTAGAAGACTGAACACCGATCCGTAGACCGCTCATCGATGACATGTAGCAGGAACAGTGGACTGCACATAGTAGGACTAGCGTTAGGAGGCGAGACATGCTGAAAAAGATAGACATACATTATATATTGAGCTGGGATAATGAAGATCAGAAAGTTACACAAAGCGGCACAATGGAAGACAAAATCGCAGCGCTGCCAAGCCGTGAGTGTGAAGTTAATTGAATCGCTGAGAGTTTGCTATTTGAAGGCCATCGTAGAGACGTTTTAAAACCTTTTAAGCCGGAGTCCCCTGCACGACGACCAAAAAGAACATAAAAACAAAAAATGTAACGCTCACCGCATGAATGCGCACCGCATGAACGCGCACCACACTCACAACCCTTCGTTCCTCTCAACACTAACTCTTACACCTACATGACACGCCACAGGTGTCGAGTCCGACAGCATGGGTTCAATGACGATCCCTCCCTCCGTCCTTTGGGGCTGTCAGGTGAGGGTGTTGTCGAGACACACTCGAGACACACTCGAAACAGAGGTCGATTGTACGTTCAGTCACGCTCACGTTCTACTTCGTTTCTAACATCACTCTCTAAACCTTACATTGCTTCCCCGCTTCGCTCGTCTTAGACGCAGCGTTCCCTCTCGAACTTCCCCATCGGCGGCCCCGAATCGAAAATGCCTCTCCCCATCGTCCACGCCCAGGCTTTACTAAAGAAGTGCTGCGCCAAGTACAACCTCTCCAAGGGTAAAATCACAGAAGAAGTAGGTACAAGTATAATGCAAGCCGCCGACGCAATAATATCAGGAGAGTTAGACTCTCACTTTCCTTTAGTAATCTACCAAACCGGTTCAGGTACACAAACAAATATGAACGTAAATGAAGTCCTCTCAAACTACTCTATCCTCCTTTTATCCGGCACTGTAGGTTCTAAAAAACCGGTACACCCTAACGATCATTGTAATATGGGTCAGAGTAGTAACGATAGTTTTCCTACTGCTATGCATATTTCTACCGCGAAAGTCGTGCAGGAAATTACGTTAGAGGGGATGAGGAAATTGAAGGGCGAACTTTGTAGAAAGGCAGAGGAGGTGAGAAATGGAACGAAAACGTCATTTGGCGTTCTTTTTTTAGGTGGAAAATAAACAACGAACGAAAAAACGTCTAACAACCCGTGTACGAAAAAAAAAAAAAAATTTCGGTCTTATTCTTCTTGACGTGAAAATAGTTTCGAGATGTTATCAAAATAGGTAGGACGCACTGTCAGGATGCGACGCCTTTGACTCTAGGGCAGGAGTTCTCAGGGTACGCGAAGCAGGTGGAGTACGGGATTGAAAGGGTTGAGAGGTCGATGGGAAGGTGAGTAATATATTTTAACGTATTTATTCGTTATGACGCAATTCTAACTCGTCGCTTTGCTCCTCTCCTCAAGTCTCATGAGACTGGCGCTGGGCGGGACTGCCGTGGGAACGGGCTTGAACACCGAGAAAGGCTACGACGAGGAGATCGCTAAGCTCATCGCGGAGGAGACGGGAATGCCTTTCGTGACCGCCCCGAACAAGTTCGAGGCGCTGGCCGCTCACGACAGTATCGTGGAGATGAGCGGGGCGCTCAACGTGGTCGCGGTGTCGCTGAACAAGATTGCTAACGACCTGAGGCTTTTGGGGTCGGGGCCGAGGTCGGGGCTGGGAGAAATTTCGCTCCCGGAGAATGAGCCAGGGTCGTCGATCATGCCTGGGAAGGTCAACCCCACCCAGTGCGAAGCCATGACCATGGTCTGCGCTCAGGTAATGGGCAACCACACGGTCATCACAGTCGGAGGTATGCAGGGGCACTTCGAGCTCAACGTCTTCAAGCCCGTGATGTGCGCGTCCCTGCTGCACAGCGCCAGGATCATAGGAGACGCGTGCAGCTGCTTCACCGACAACTGCGTCAAGGGGATCGTGGCGAACGAGGACAGGATCAAGCTCTTGGTGGACTCGTCTCTGATGCTCGTGACGGCGCTCAACCCGCACATCGGGTATGACGCGGCGAGCAAGATCGCCAAGAATGCGCATAAGAAGGGATGCAGCTTAAAGGAGAGCGCCGTGGAGAGCGGGTTACTGACCGAAGAGGAGTACGACAAGTGGATAGTGCCAGCGAACATGGTCGGTCCAAAGTAGGAAGTAGTAGCGGTGTTGCGAGTGAGTGAGGTCTTGGGTGGCGTGTCGGGAGGGGGGGGGAGTGGTTTTTTCGCTGGAGGGGGAGTAGCTATTTAAGGTTTATTTTTTTGTGGAAGAGAAGATAAAAAACGGGGAAGATTTGTTTGTTTACTGATGCTAATTTCATTCATCGACGTTACTGACACAGCCATACTCATACACAGCCATGAAGCCTGAAGACTATTCCAGGAGAATGGGTACTTTAACGATTCCTAACTAATCATAACTCTATTTGCAATTCTAAATCACTACGCGATAGTTTTATCAACAACAATATTTCAGGATACAACAAGCTTAAGGGACACTACTTCAAAGCCAAATTGTGGAAGTTTTGTCTAACAGAGGTAATTTGAGGTCACTTTTGTCCATATTATTCACCTTAAGACCTCTAAAAGTATTTTTACTGTATTGAACTTTTGAAGAAAAGTTTATCTTTGCCTTTTTTAACAAAAGATTTTCCGCAATATTAGTTAATTCATAAATCAAGAGTCATATTTGAATATTTAGATCCATTTAAGAACGTATGAGAACAGAATTAGGTTAAATTGGGAATTATTTTGATCGTTTTTTTGGAATAATTTCAAAGCATTTTTTTGTTTTTATAATAATGAAATTATTTCTCTGAGAGGTCTCAAAACGAAGAATATGACCAAATTCTAACGACAACTTGTTTGAAATAGCGCCAAAATCGAAAAATTGCAAATTCACGTTTGTTAAGCTTTTCAGATATCTGTTATTCTGTTCGCATTTATTTCTATCACCAAAGGATTGAATAACCTTCTACCAACAAAATACGCACTACCCCCCAAGTTATTGGCAACAAGGACCGGGACACCTTGGCCTAACTCTCACTCACCTCTGGCCCTTTTCCCTCTTCTCCCGCTTCGAGAAGTGATCTGAGACGTTACTCAACCAGCGCCTGATTTATCAAAGTTGCGTGTGAAGCACAGACCGGATAAAAATATACTCGCTGGTAAATTTTAACTGCACCAAGAGAGGATCGAGGACGATGAAGAGGTGAAAGATATAGAGTTGAGCGTGAAAATAGCGCAGAACATTACGAGCTTCCACTCCCTATTCCCAGTACCTAGTACCGAGAGGCGAAAAAAATGTCCGAACCTCTCACTACCCTCCCTGCACCCTCTGCCTCTGCTCTGTTCACTCTGAGCATCCATGAGGAAGTTGGTGTGGTGCTCGCGTCTTTGAAGTCGCCGCAAGGACCCGGGAATGGGAACCCGGACAAGCTGCAGCAGGCTGTCCTTAAGGACGGGGGGGGTGCCTCCCCGTCGAACAGCAAATCCATCGTTCACTGGAGGTGAGTGACCGTGTTGAGCGATTTGCTAAATACCCCACAACAACTAACCTCCAAGTCGTCACAGCTTCGTCGAGCAGAGCAAGGAATACAACCTGCTCCTTCGCCTGCAGGTGGAGGAGAGGCAGGACGACGGGGAGATCATAATTTCCGTGGAGTCCGTCGACGAGGAGGACCTCGACTCGACCTGCGGTCCAGTGCCAGCGCCCACCATCGCAAGGCCTTCCAGGCTTCTCGTCAAAGGCGGGACGATCACCTTACGGCCGCTCCCCTTTGGCCAGACTTCCTTCACTGTTAGGGTTAGGGTTAGGGTTAGGGTTAGGGTTAGGGTTAGGGTTAGGGTTAGGGTTAGGGTTAGGGTT
>BRXY01000134.1:0-68059 GCA_030267945.1 Triparma strigata
ACCCTAACCCTAACCCTAACCCTAACCCTAACCCTAACCCTAACCCTAACCCTAACCCTAACCCTAACAGTCACCTTGCCTTCGCAGGTTGCACAAGTTTAAGAGAGATGAAGGTCCCAGACTCTCTTCAAAAGTTAGGTAGCAATGTCTTCTACAACTGTGGCAAGCTAGTCCCCTCCGACATTGACATTAGTTATGGCCATGATGTATCCGCGGTAGTCGCCTACCTCTACTCTATACAATAATTCGCCCGTTGACATATTTACATTTCCAAAATTGCAAAACTATCCTTTTCTTCTATTTATTTCTCCTCCTCCAACAACTCCAATTCCCTCTGGAGTTCATCTTCCTTCACAAAAGGACCTTCGCCCCACGGCACCGGCACCCCAACACTTCCAGCGCTAACACTAGCATCGGCATCCTCTCCACCTTTCCCACCGCCTCCTCCACTGTTGACTGTCGAGCTCAAGATCGCGACCCAGACCACCTCCATCACGTCGATCCACAGCAACTTCAGATCAACTGGGATCAGTGGCGAGTAGCTGATTAAATGCACGAACGGCCAGAACTTCCACGACTGCACCACAGAGGGCACCAGCACCTCGCGCGCTCTAGTGAACGAGTCCGACGGGCTCAGATCCATCAAAAGGCCGTCGAGCGTCGCGTAAGCTAAGTTGATGACGACTGTGAAGAACGTCTGATCCAAAGCGATCTTGGCCAAGAGCAGCGGCGGGCCGCCGTCTGGGATGACGTCCAGCACCGGCCCGTTCTCCAGGAACAGGATCCAGAAGTGAAGCAGAGGCCCGTGCAAGAAGAAGCCTAGCAATCCATTTCTCGACGCACGCTTCAAATCCAAAAGCTTCACCCTGCGTCTTCCTTCAACAAACTGCGCAGTCAGATCGCCTGCCAGGTAGCTTGCGCATGAAGTGAAGGCTTTGGTCAGTACTGGTGCGGCAATAACGTATGCCGAGTACTGCCGCAGCAAGTCCACTGGGAGCCGTCCAAGGAGATTTATCGCCTCTTCTCCCCAGTCCGCCTCCATCCATTCGTTATTCAAGTACAATGAAGAGACGACCAGGACGTCTTTCCAGAGCAGCGAAATGACTGCTGCGCCAGAGATCAGCGCGAGAATGGGCCCGTTTAACCCAGCGTTCTGAACCTCGAACCTTAACTCATCGTAGATGCTTGACAGATCCTTCTGTCGCTTCTTAAGTTTCTTCTTCTCCTTTTTGAGCATCAAAAGGTTCTCCTCGGCCGTCTGAAGCTCCGCCGACACAACCGAAAGCTCGTCTTCGAACCAGTCCTTCCCATTTTTTCTGTCGACCTCCCACGTTCTTTGGTCTGGCTCTCGTGTAGCTGCCCTTGTTGAGACTTGTTTAGACCTGTGAGGGACCACCACCACCAAGTTTGAAGGAGAGAAAGCCCCAACGTCATGCAAGCTGCATACCGACACAGCCACAAATATGGCAACCAATATCCGTCGCCCTCGGCCCATGCTCCGTCTTGTCATCATCTTCCGAGTCGATAATAGATGCTGTCAAGGACTTGGAGCGCTGGCCTGCCGACAAAGCGATGGGGGATGGAAAAAAGGAGCTCAAAAGAACTAAGCACTAACTTCAGGCTGCACTTATATTTTGACGCGAGCTGAAATAGATAGCGTGGGAGTGTTGTTTCCGAAATGGCGTAGATCTGCCCCAAATTAAATTGCTTGTGTTTCAGGAGAATGATGGAATGCTGGCATGGCATTCTTCCCCCTAACTTCCTGACCAACATGGCCGGTCTCGCTGCTGCTACGTATGCAGGCTACGTCAGCTCTGCGTTTATCCTTCTGCCTGCTGGTCGGGACATGATCAGCTATGGAACATGCATCCTGCCAGGAGAGAGTGACACGCGCCCGCTCATGGATGCCAAATCCCCCTCGGCTCGCAACTTTATGTGGGGCGTCTGAGGGTTGAACCATTGCGCAATGTCGCTCTTGAAATGATGGGCCATTTACAAGATGGACAAGCCTTTGCTCCAATTTCTCGGCGTGACCGCGGCTCTCACCTTCGGATATCTGGTCAAGGAGAAAGGCAGTTTCTCGAAAGCGGGAGGCGACATTGGCGGATTCATCGCCATTTGTGGAGTTCAAACCGCAGCCTTGGCGTACCTCGCGATGCAGTGAGAGATGTTGCTTAGTGCTGGGAGACGCGACGCCATTGACGGAGGGGGCTAAGAAGGGCGGACGAGACTTGGCTTTGTAATTTACAAAAGCGGAGAAAGTAAATCCCAATATTTCACGATAAATATTTTTGTCGTTCAACTCTATTTAATTTTAGACCGGGCCTGCTGCGTTCCGATCTTTTTATACTCTCCCCCCCACCCTGTCCGCTAACTAAGCCTGCAATCCCAAGTGCGACTTCCGTCTGCCCTCCCTGAAACTCCTCGGCGCTTCGTTGGGGCAGTTGGTCTTGATGTTATCGCTCTCTGGTGTGTAATTGATTCCTGTCTTCCGTGACTTCCCGGAGCTCGTGAGGCTCTTGATTCCCTGAACGATTGAGCTCCTAGCACTCCTGGAGAGTTCTCTTCTAAGGACGTTGTTCCACCCATAACCTGAGAAGCGTTGTTGAAACTTATCTTCAATCTGGGGCTGCAATGCAGGATAAGTCAAGTCGGGTCAGGCGGAATTTTTGCAGGGTTAGCAAACCAGCGCGCTCCCTCCTCCTCCTCCTCCTTCTCTCCTTCTCTCCGACCCCAATTCCTTCCCCAAACCTTCTCACCTTGGTCTCTTCGTCTTCGCCTCCGAAGGCTGCCATCAGATCCTCCTGCTTGGCGTGGTCCTGGACGTTGACGCGATCTACGTCCGGCTTGTACGTCGGCTTGATGGGAAAATTTTCCTTCCCAAACTGTGTGAAGTCGGCGTCTCCGAAGGTCTCATGCTTCTGAGCGTCAAATATTGTCTGGAACCTGTCTTCGGGAAGTGGCTCAACGCACTTGAGAGTGAACGCCTTGAGCGCCTTCATCTGCGGGTCCGCCTCCGTCTTGGCGTCGGCCTCGAGCTTGGAAAAGTCGCCCGTCGCTTTGGGCAAGTTGAGGTACATCAGCTCGTATAGGTAAACTCCGAAGCTGTACACTTCGCTGGGGTATGTGTGATTGTGCCCGGCCTTTCGAATTTCGGGAGCCATGTACTCGAGGGTCCCGGAGGACATGGTGCAAAAGGCGTCTTTCGCCTTCAGTTTGTGTGAGATGCCAAAGTCGGTCAGCTTCAGATTGCCGCCGTCGCAGATGAGAATGTTGTCGGGCTTGATGTCTCGGTGAAGAATGTTGCGATCATGGCAAAAGTTCAAGGCGACCAAAAGGTGGCTGGTGAAGTACAAGATATCGTTGTATGCAAAGTTCTCCTTCGCCTTTCGCTCAGCATTGATGTGGACTCGCATGTCTCCTCCCATGACCAAGTCCATTACCAGATACAGGTGGCGGGCATCTTGAAACGCGTAGTGTCCATTACAAATCACCTGTGTGTTGTGTATGCGTGCGTGTGGCGTGGCGTGGCAGGGATGAGACCGACATATGACCACTTCTTCCCCACCCCCTCGGCTACGCTCCACGCACCTGATGATTGAGGTTCTTGAGAAGGTTCAGCTCACGGTGAACCTCGGCGTAGGTGTTGGTTTGGATTATCTGGTCCTTCTCGAGCGTCTTGATGGCGAAGTACTCCCCTTTCCTAGGTTTTCGCGAACGTGAACAATTCAGAGTTAGAGGTGCAATACTAAGCTTTCCATTGACCCCCCCACTTCCCCTGATTGTCTTACCTTGGGTCAGATAATTTGGTCACAGCATGAACTTTTCCAAAGCCGCCACGTCCAATGCACCTCTGCTGTTCAAAGTGGGAGTAATCCACCTCCCCCGTGTTTATCTTCCCCTTAGAGCCACAAGCACCCATACGCACTCAAGGAGTTGAGTATTGTTTGTGACCCGGCCGTCTTAACCCTAACTGCCCCAAAGCAAATGTTTGTAGTGGTTCGAACCAATTGTTTTGGGTGATGCGACGCTGACCAGCGTGCAAACCTAGAATGTGTATGTCTTTCTTGGCTTTCAAGAAACGTCGCTCGTCCTATTTTCCTTTCCAGGGGTTCAGCAGGCAAAAGTTACCAGGCAACCAGGGCAAGCTTGCACCCCAAGCTTTGCACCCACCACAGAATCAAAACGAGCTCCCAAACACGACATTGCCAATATGGGGGATTGGTGTGACTTCTTCTACATCCACGGGAAAGGATGCGACAGGTAGGATCGGATCCTCAAGGCAGTTGTTTGGGTTGCTTGATTTCGTCCAGCCCGGCTCTACTGCCAACTGCTCCAAATTACCACCACACACTCCTCGCATTTCGCCTTCCCGCCATCTCCTCGGGTCTCCTCGGTTCTTATACTATTGTTATTGTCTTGCTGACCCGGGCCCTGTCCTCCCTACGCTCTTGCTGACCCGGGCCCCGTCCTCCCCTACTAACGCCCACCTCCACCCTCAGCTCGTTGTTATTCAATGTCGAGCTTGTAGTTCTAGTTCTAGTTGCAATCGCTGTAATCGATGGTTGGATGAAGGCGGTAAAGGCGCTCCCGCTGATGAAGAAGGCGAAATGGACGAAGCTCAGTCACGTGCAGCAGATGGTGGCGGCCCTGCTCGTCATTTTTCCTTCCGTTCTAATAGGCCAGTTTCTTCAGACGTTTCCACCGACTACATCGCCCGACGAATACCCCGACAACTGGTGGACGTTGATAGTGAGCGTAACCCTGTACGGGGGTGGCTGCAGCGGATGCTTCTATATAATGATGCTGTTCAACTTGTACTGGCTTCAAATTCTCGAGGTGAAGAGGGCCGCATTCGAGACGAAGATGAGGGAGCAGGGGAAGGAGATTGCCAAGTTGGATGAGGGGAAGAAGGAGCGATTTGGGAAGATCGTGCTGGAGATGGCGAGGGCAAAGAACACCTACGCCACACGCGCTCTCGTGATAACGTCCATATCCTTCGTATTTGTAATCGTAACTCAGTCGACAGTTGCGTTTAGCCTGTCTGAAGAGGAAAAGCTAAGCTCGTCTCCTCTCAAGTACGGCATTGCCGTCACGTACCTCGGACCAGCCCTGTCCGCTCTCTATCCGGTTTACCAATTCGGAACCCTGGGCAGGGCCGCCGTGTACCTCTACAACAAGAAGAGTGTCAGGCTGCAGTTCTTCATCTCGTTCCCGATCCTTATTTTCGTAGCCACTACCTACTTTCTCATAGCAATCTTAGTGGCGTTCACGGAGATGACGTCACTTACTACCGCAGTTTACGTTGTGTGCAAATTATCATCAGGTCTTCTCACAATCGCGTCGACCACCCGCATTTTCCAGCTCCTGAAAATTCCGCTTCGGTCAAAGGCAGGCGGCGGGTTTAGGTCACCAAAGCAAGGCGAATCACCCAGCAGTGCCAAGAACAGGAGAAATAGCACCGACTTGATCACAGCCGGCCTAGCGTCGAAGCAGTCGCGTCTGAAGTGCGAGAGAACTTCGGCGGTCAAAGTGGCGCCAGATCTTACTCCTCCTACGACAACCGCATCATCAGTCACAACTACGACGACAGAATAGTGATGATGAATAGAAAGTGTGGTGTAGTGTAGTGTAGTGTAGTGTAGTGTGTGTGGGGAGCGTATTTTTTGAAGTATCTAATTACCATTATTAGTATAAATAAAATCACTCTTGCATTTTCTTTCCTTCCTTGCCTCAACCCCCAACAACCCCCAGCCTGGAGGTTGGAGTCTGGAATGGCCAGGAATTTGTTCTGAACTCATTCTCTCAGCATTCATCAATGGAGGGCAACGTTAAATCCCTCGACAACGCCTCTGAGTGGTACAACCATTTGGACTATACCGGTGATGAACATCTATCCCGATGGGATGTTGTTCAGGCGCTTGTTAATATCGCTATCTATCCCTCACAAGAGGAGTTGGTGGAAATAGAAGCATTGATAGGGGACGGATCGCGCGAAACGTTCCTTGCCAATTTTGGATCGTTGTCACTACCGAGGCCGAAGTGGGCCTCCGCCAAAACTCTTGCCGACCTGAGGGTGGCGTCAGAGGGCAAGCTCTATTCAGGTGACTATGAGCATACCTTTTCCCACAATGCCTTTTACATCAGTCTTGCTTATTTCGCGTTTCCTCTAAATATATTTTTGGGCAAGAAATGGGCGCTAAAAGTTATGAGTCTGGCTTATTACGAAGATTTCTGGGTGAAGTACTTGTACATTGATTTTGTCATGCACTTCCTTGGCCTTTCGCTCGCAACGATCGCCTTCATCAGTGGGACAGAATTTACTCGGACTGTAACGGCACTATTCTATTTTTCTTTTGCAACTTGTATGTCTGCTCAAATTTGCTTTGAAGCGTTGTCAAACATGCCAGCTCATCAAGTAGATAGACAGATTAAACGTAATGTTCACCAGGCATCGTATTATATTCCTCTCATCCTTGATGGAGGCAAGAAGACAAACGTTAGAGACTTCCTGGAGGAAGTCCACAAGGATGACGCTTTGTTTCTTCATTCTGTTGCGCATATTAATTTCAAACCGTTGAAGTCGTCTCAAAGTCTGATTGGTCGAAATCACTCTCGACCGAGCATTGTACATACTGAGAACAGTGTAGAGGCAGTAGCTACCAGGGTGGAGCTGGAGCGTGCTAAATCAAAAGATGTTTATCCCCGAGCTAATCAGGCCGTCAAGCTTGCATCGTCTCTAATAGCAGCATGCCCATTTATATCTTTGATTTACAATTCGCTCAAGTACGATGAGGAGGTGATGGGATTAGAGCTAGCTTCAGCTTCAATTTTCTTAATCATATATTTCGGTATAACGAAAGCACTTCCGCCTTTACAGCATTATGCCCCTCGGCATGCCTCAAAAATTCATGGGCATACAACCAGATATTTAAACATTCTCAGGCACAAAACGAATGGTGAAGCGAAAGAGTCCAATTTTAGTCTCGTTGCTTACAAGGAGAATCTAGATGCAATCATGACGATAAGATTGATTGATAGGACATATACAAATGCTGCACAGGCCGATATTACTCATTTAGCGTCACTTGGTCTCATTATAACTCTGGTTTGCGCTATCGTTTCTAGCTTCAATATTGTCCTCAATCCTTCCACCGACGAAATTGTTGGAAACCCTGTCACACTCCTATGCCTAGTCAATGTTGTTCACAACGTGTTCTACCTAATTGTTTTCATCAACCACGCCATCAAGGCTAACGAAGCCTTCAGTACCGGACAGGCCAAGATTATGTCCGACATCTTGCATAGCACGCAACATGTTCTCGCGTTTGAAGATCCAAAGCCCGATACGAGAAAGCGCCTCACGACCGCGGTCACGATACTCAGTATGCTGATCGACGAGAGCCTCAAGTTCCCTGTACAAATCAAGGTCTTGAAAATCACCGTCACCAAGGAGTTGCGTGTGAAGCTGTTCGGCCTCCTCGTCTCTCTCGCTCTAAGTTCCATTGTGCGTATCGTCCAGGAAAACGTGCTCTGAATCCGGAGCCCCAAACAAGTAAGTACAATTAAATACACCTGATTAAATACCAAACCGATTCATTGATTATTTTATTTATTTTTATAAACTGAATTGTGTCTAGCCTCCCTCCCTCAAAAATATGAGGGAGAGACAAACAAATTGGGCCGAAATCTGCTCAAATAATTTCTGGGAATTCCCCAAACCTGTATCAGCACTCTACACCTCTTCCTCCCTGGCGACACACACATAAACCACCACATCCCACATTTCGCCCCCTGTCCATTCCCAACGCTGTAACAACGATCCCATCAATCAGAAAACTCAGTTTATAATTCAAAGGTCCTTCGGCTCAGTCAATATCCCATCAACCTCTCAAAAAATCCCTCCCGCCCACGCCAAACATACGCATAGTATGCTCGAGTCCTTCTTCGGTCGACTCCTGTCCACCTTCCTGGGGCGCTTCTTCACGCTCCCCAATTCCGACGATTCCCAGTCCAATCCTTCGTCCAGCCCTAGTTCTTCTTCTCCTCGAGGAGGTTCGGGAAGTTCGCTCACTATGAGTGTCTGGAGCGGCTTCGTGGAGCTGAAGGACCTCGTGGCGAAACTCGACGTGATCAACGATCTCGTCCAGAGGCACTGCGCGGCGTTGAGAATGGTGAAGCTGCGTCATTTGACCATTGGGCGACTCGAGCTGTCGGTTCCCTGGTCGTCCTTGGGTTCGAAGCCGGTGGTGATAGTCATCGATTCGATCCACGTCGTCGCGGAGACCGACCTAAAGGTTGACTCCGACCCCGACTCTGCCTCCTCCTCCTCCCAGCAGCAGCTCAACGACATTCAAAAGCGCCTCCAGCTCCTTCAAAACCTGAGCAACCCTCCGGAAACTCCGAAGCCCTCCTTCTCCCTCCTCTCTTGGCTGGCGGAGGGCGCCATCAACAAGATAGTGGACACGATTCAGATCCACGTCCGGGACGTTCATTTCCGCTGGGAGGACAGCCAGAGCTGCCCCTCCAAGCCCTTCGCCTTCGGAGTCACCGTCGAGAGCTTGCACATCAACTCGAGTTCCAACGACGACGTTTCCCCCTCGGCGTCGGCGAATAACATCCACAAGATGATCCAGCTCAACCACCTCTCCGTCTACCACGATCAGATGCCCCCCGAAACTAGAATCTACGATGGTGTCAACGACCAAAACAGGATCAACAAGCTGATGAGCGATTTGATTCCGAGGTGAGAAGGTGCTCTTCAATTCGCTTCGAGTTGTGCACTTATACTTATCCGGGTTCTTTCATTCATTCTAACTCGTCGCTTCGCTCCTCAACACAGACGGTCCAACTTGAACCCCCTCCCCCACTCCTACATCCTCCGTCCGGTGAACATCAACTCGACCCTGACCCTCCGTCGCGACTTCGACGAGGCCCTCGAGAGCATCAAAACCCAAAACCTCGACTCCAACAGCTTATTATCGGCAAACGTCAACCTCTCCGCCATCAACGTTCAAATCTCCAACCTCCAAACGACCCAGACCCTAACCCTCCTGAAGGCCTCGAAGCACTACACGCGCATCCTCCAGTACAACCGATGGCGTCCGCCCACCGCCCAGTTCGTGCCGAGGGAGTGGTGGATGTACGCGATTAATTGCATTCTCTACGAGGTCAAGAAGCGTTTGAAGTCCAGGAAGGTCAAGACTCTGAGTTACATTACAGCGAGGGGCAGGTGGAGAAAAGAATACTGCGGCCTGTACGAGAAGCACCTCAACAACGAGAAGATGACGAAGAAGCAACGAGAGAAGATGGCGGCCATTGAGGAGGGCAGGCTCGGCGACCTAACAGTCGACGACATCTTCGTCTTCAGGACGATGGTGCACCGCAAGAATTCCACCCCGCCTCCACCTCCTCCTTCGACCCCCGCCAACCCCAACGCCGACGCCGACACCGACGCTGACGGCTCTCTGCCCCAGCCCTCCGACCTCGACCTGGCCAATCAAAACCCCTTCTTTTCCTTCGCCGAATCCTTCCTGAATATGAGCGCCGCCTTTGCTCCTTCCCCCGCCTCCGAGAACGAGAGGATGCTCGAGTACTTGTCAGCCCATCTTAAATCTCCCAAGACGAAGAGAAAGACGGCCACCGCCAAAACCACCACCTCCGCTTTCGCCTCCGCCTCCTCCCCCTCACCCTCCACCACTAACCAGTCCCCGGCCATAAAAATTAACCTCAAAGTTCCCACCGGCTCCATAACATTTCTCTCCGAACAAATCCCTCGATCTCCCCCCCTCCCGTTCCTCGAATTCAACTTCCACGAGTTCCTCGCCGGCTACGAACTCCAGAAGAATTTGTCGTCCTTCGACGTGCAGCTGCAGCTGAGGGACGTCGACGCCTCGGAAGTTGGAGTGGATGGGAGGGCGGAGAAAATCATTTGGAGAGATCAATGGACCCCGGACCTCCAATCGAAGCCTCTCTTCCTCTTAAACTTCAGGCACAAGCCGAGCGACAAACCCCAGTACGACAACGCGGTCGAGTCAAAGCTGGAGAAGGTGAGAAGCTGCGAGCAAGTTTTATAGTCCCGTCTCCGGGACTTCCGCACTGCATACATTATTCTAACTCGTCGCTTCCCTCGTCGCAGCTCCACGTCTTACTGTCGGACAATATTTCAGCGTTTCGCGAGTTCAAGCAGTTCATACCTCCCAAATCCTCTAAGCTAATCCTTCCTTCTCGCGAGTCCTACTACAATTACTACAGCGCCCATGCCTCATCCTCTTCCTTCTACTCGAGAGTACACGCATCGAAATCCAGGCACACCAAATTCAACGCAGCCTCGCCGAAACCCTCGCTTTCACCGCACGCAACTCAAACCCCGAATCTGCCGCCTCCGTCAATTTTAAATCGCCACAGCAACATTTACGTCTCGCTCAGCTTTTGCGCGCCGCTCCTGACCCTAGGTGACCCGTCCACTTCGACGATTACGGTGGATTTCGGATCTTTTACTCTCAAAAACAATCGCGTCGCTGGCGTCGGAAATTCCAAGATGCACTTGCAGAGCCCAACGCTCAGCGGGCTCTTCAGCCCGCAACCAAGAAGCAACGACGCAGACGCCGCAAGCGGGGGGCTCAATACCGCGGAGAAGATGATGCTGAGCCCAGCCAACGCTGCCCAAACTCCCAATCCTACGCCCACCTCGACATCCTCCACCCTACGTTCCCCCATGACAAAATCCCGGCAAGGTGAGAGTAGTTGTTAGGGATCATTCGCCCACTAACTGTCACCAATACTGATACTAACTTGTCGCTTCGCTCATTAACTCGCTTCGCTCGCTGCAGCTCGGACGCAGCGGGCGCACACAGATTCGTTCTCCTTCTCGGAGACTGCGTCGAATTTCACGATGAACACAACGACGTCGAATAGGAAAAATTCTGCGGCCAGGCAATCCGCCTCGAGGCTCTACCAAGCTAACTTTTACGACACGTTTTCCCTCACTCTGTCTAAAATTAGCATTCGTCTCTCGGGCAACAAGGTGATCGACGAGTTTAATGTCAACGCCGACCTGTGGCGCAGCGTCATCCCGCAAGATCCGACCATGTCGAAGTTTAAAATTTCAGTCTCCGTGGATTCTCTCGTGTTCAACGTCGATGTCAATGACGTTGTGGCCGTGCGGGACATTGTTGATTCCATGAGTTCCGGGATGATGAGGATGGAGCGTAGGAAGAGCGAGATCGGTCTCCCCGAAATGTTCGCCGTGCCCATGCTTCCGACGATAGGCGGGCCTGTCACTCCCTCCAGCGTTAGTCCTTACTCCCGAACTAGGGCGCTTCACGAGATGAATCTGGATGAGCACGTCGACTCGATTTTCAACGCCAGGTCACACACGACTTCTTACTCGGCGCCCTCCCCCGACAACGCTTCTGCGTCGCAACTGCACATCATGCCAACTTCGACTTTTGCGTCCACCTTCGGCGATGAGTTGATGGAGTTCGAGGATGCCGATCAAGGCGACCAAGATACTAGCCGCAGTGGGTCGTTGCAACTTCAGAATTCCTTCTTTCAAGAGGATCAAAGCGACGAATTCATCAACCCGACTTTTCTACCAGCGACACGAACGACCGCCTCTTCCCGCGGCTCTCATCGGACGCCTTCGGTTGCTTCCTCTGCTGTCGGGTACCTCAACTCTGAGAACCTGGCTAGGCTGGACGTGGAATACGCGGTCAGTGACGACGGGAGCGAGGAAAGTTTCCACAGTGCTGTTGACATTGACTTGGACCAGGTCAAGGTGGACATCAAGGCGGCAATTAGGCGGTTGGAAGAAGCGGGAACCCACACGCTTGAGGACGGCGAGAGGGAAGCGGCGGATCTCAGGGCTCTGTTACTTCTTGATATGGAGATCGAGGAGGAGGAGAAGAAGAAAGAGGATTGCGATCCCGACAAGCTAAAGCAATCTGCGCTGAGGGCGAAGGCGCTACTGCGATTCAGGTCGCGACGCCCCGTCTCCCCCGTTTTCGTCGTCCGCCCTCCCGCGATCCACCAGCACGCCGCCGGCCATCGGCCCAGCACTCCGAAGCCCAGAGTCAACAGGGACCTGCTCCTCTTCACCCTCACGGTGAATAGCTTCATGATCAACATGACGGAGGGCCCCAAGGATGTTTGCAGTTTGCGAACTACCAAAATGAGCGCTTCTGTCAGGTTTCGTAGTGAAGATATCAGGAGCAAGATTACGCTCGACTCCCTAGCGTTAGGAGTATCTCCTTCCACTTACCTCAGGGGAATCGGAATTTCCGACCGCCATATTGGTCTTGAACACGAGCTGTCACTCTTCAGCCTGTCGCAGGAGGAAAATGCTAGCGCCCCCAAGCCTCCCTTCTTCACGACTACTATGGAGAGGGTCAAAGACGAAGGGGCGCGTTGTAAGGTCGCCATTGGATCGATCGACTGCTCCGTTGATAAAGCCGGCCTCTCACAGCTTTTGGCGCTCGATGCATTCCAGTCAGCGGCCAAGCAACAGCGTTCGTCACGAAATCCCCCTCCTCCTTCAAATCTCCCTACACATCCACCTGCGCCCGTCGAAACCCAACAGCTGGCCTCCCTGGCGGCCTCTTTCAAGTTGTCCTCCTACAAGCTTAAGTTGGTCAACCCCAACGGCTCGCAAGCTCTCTCCACTTCAACCACTTCGATTGCCTGCAGTTACGCCCAGACACAGCGTCGGTTCCAGATCTTGGCCAGCTGCGGAGGGGCGAGCCTCAGCGGCCCCAACAACTTCGAGATTGTCTGCTTCAAGTCGAAGATTCCCCTCAGCATGCGCATTAGGCAAAGTTTCAACAGAGGCGATGAGAACTGGGTGGGTTGTGAGGGAGTAGGGAAGAACGTCGTGGTCAAAGTGGACGAGGTGTCCGTGATCATTGGCGCCACCGAGATTAAAAAAGTTCTTGACGTCGTCAATGATTTCAAGGCGTTTTTAGAGCAGCATATCCCCTCCTCTATCGCACCCAACAACAACCACAATGCGGCAGGTCCTCCGACGCGGTTCGACCTCGTCCTTCTATCACCGTCTATCGTTGTTCCGGAGAAGCGGCCCTCTCTCGGAGTCGCCACGGGACTGCGAAATAGAGCCAGTCCCACAAGAGGCGCGTTTGGGCCGAGCCGCGGCATCGTATTCTTCAGCTCGAAGGTTTCCGTAGTCAAGGGCGTCAATTCTGAAGCCACCGTGAGCATGTCTCTGGTCGGCGGCGGAGTCAAGAGCTTGGGAAGGTCTGACTTTGAAAGCGGCGTGACCAACGTCACTGTAAATGCCGCTGTTAGGGACGGCGAGACTCGATGCGAGATCGGAGAGATCGGGGTTGCCATGACGACGGACTTCGTCGAGGCGATCCGGTGCTGCTCTTCTAATTTGAAGGTGGAGAAGGGAAGCAATTTGAGGGAGAATTCGTCGGATATGGTGAATGAGTCCAGCAGTAGTAGCAAGCTCTCCTTCCCTCAGTTCCATCTTACTGTGGTGTCTCTTTCGCTCTCTCTTTCGTCGCTACGATTTGAAATGAAGTCCATCATGCTGTCGATGGAGGAAACAAAGCTGGCCTTCAGCGTCGATAAAGTCGAGTGCTTCAACAGTTTGAGCGGCATTAATTTCTTCCAGCGCACGACCGTGTCAAGCCCTCCGTCCCCACTGATTTCAGTCAACGTCGACCTGCGCCCTCTCGAGATGGAGGTCATTGCGCGAGTACGACCCTTCGCGGTTGTTCTCTGCGTGGAGTGTGTGGAGGAGGTAGTAAATTTTTCCCGCGGAATTTCGTCATTTACGGAAGACGAGGGCCCGCTAACAATAGTGACGGAAGAGAATCAATCCACCCAAAGCTCCTCCAACGCAACCCCTGTGTCTCTGAATTTTGTCCGAGACTTGATGGTGACGGTGAACGTCCAGGAGGCGGCTTTCTACGTGCCCTGCTACGCTCCAAGGCGCTTAGAAATTGATGAAGTCGTCGATCTAATAGTGTTCAAGGCCGAGACTACCTTGGATTGCAAGGTAACTGGGAGGAATGAAGTGGCGGGGAAGCTGAAGAAAATGGTTAGGGAGGGTAAAGAGGTTAGGCGGGTCGTTGTAATAACCACTGACGTCAAAGTGGACGAAATTTGTGGCTCCCACGCCGCGATGGCCGTCACTGCGGAACGAAATTTCACGCCCCGTACATCGAGTTACCTTTTGAATCCGTTCTCGTCCGAGATCAAGTACCGGGGAGTCGTCACCGAATTCGAAGGAGAGGTCTTCGATCTCTGTCACAGGGCCGATGTCGGCGTGGACGCCATCGAAGGGAAGGTATTTTTAAAGTTTGTTCAGGAGGGCGGTGAGGAAGGCGACAGGGCCGGCATCATCAAGGGGTGCATCGAACCCATTCTCATGGCGTGCCGCAAAGAAAATGAGAGTAACGGGATCTCTGGCGACGGCAAAGAGGGCGAACTGATGCTCGAACGAGGCGCCGGAGAAGGCAGCGCGAGTGTGCCCATGGCAACGCCCGGAAGGTTGACGCGCCGGAGAACTCCCGGCGGGAGCAGGGTCGGGCGTCAAGGTGGAAAGTCGCCCATGGTGGGCACGCCTAGAACACCTAAGACACCCCTGACGCTGGGCTCAAGGACCCCCGTAATGACGCCCATGACCGCGATTAGTTTAATCAGCGAAGAGGGCGACGCAAGCGTAACGAGTGAGAAAACGATCGTCAGAGCTGGAGCCGGAGCTAATCATCCCCAAAATCCGTTCCGGGCGAGAACAGCCCTCCCGAGCGACAGCTCGACAAATGCGAATCGCGCGTCGGTGCTGGCCGCTAAGAAACCGCGCACCACCTTCAGGTCGCTGTTGGCCAACTCAATCTTTCACGGGAGGGTTTTTGCCCAAGGCTTGAAGATTACCATGATCCCGGGAAGCTTGTTGCTCTACTCCGACTCCCCGCTCTTGAGGATTATTTTCGACAATATAAAAACGGATTTCTGCAGCTTCAAGGGAGTCGTGGCCAGCACCGTCGACTTTGAAAAGCTCCAGGTGGAAGGCATGAACCGAGGGCTCGTTGCCTGGGAGCCCGTCGTTGAGTCTTGGGGCGTCAAGGTATTTGTTAGCGGCGATATGCTGCTCGATGCTGACGTAGCTCGTACTGGGAGGACGAGGATCGCGAGCAGGAGCGGTTCGCTGCTCGGCTTCGCGGGCTCCTCTTCGTTCGACAGTTCCAACAGTGGCGGCAGTGCGAAGGTCAGGAGCTTGACCCGGAGGGTCACAGGGGCTGTGACGGAGGTCTTTAGCCCGATCCGAGGGGTAGGGAGAAGCGGGGGCGGGGCAGGAGGCATCATCGCCAACACTTTAGAATTAGGCGTACTGATGGTGTGGAGGCCAGAGGATGACGTGGAAGCTGAAGCAGAAGTCGAAGAGGAGAACAGCAACGACTACCCCTCGGACGAAGACCAGAAGGCCCCTTTTGACTGCGCTGCACTTTTGCGTACTGTCGAAAAACCGTCGTCATTTTTCGCCAAGTGGATGGGCAAGCATAATTGGAATCCCGAAGAGGCGGGGCGACTCAGAGTCAGCTTGGAGGACAACCGGCCCCTCAATATCAACATAACCTCGGCCCTACTTTCGCACCTACTCATGACGTTGAAGAGTACTTCGAAGCCGTTCATACCCGGAGAGTGGGCGCAGAGCAACACAAATAGTGCCAGTAGCTCGGCGGTACCATTGCACTGGATTCGCAATTGCACCGGAACCAGGCTAACCTTTTGGGAGGAAATTGGAGGAGACAACGGGAAAGTTTTCAGCCAGGGCTCGGTCGAAGTCGAGGGTGGAGGCGTCGTACCTCTTCACTTGAGCAAGTCGCAGCAGCAGGCCAATCGACGATACATCGCTCTGGAGGTCGGAAGCGGTGGCGGCGACGACGACAGGGGAAGAGGGTTGTCCTTTAGGAGAGTGAGGCACGTCCCCGTGGATAAGGTCGGCGTGTACAAATACCCCCTTAGGAGGAAAGGTGGGCGAAGCAGTGGAAGGGGATCGGAAGTGAAAGAAGGCGAGGGGGCCATTGTCGTTAGGGTGATGCTTGTCCACGGCGGCACTTCGAAGATGGTTTCCGTCGAGAGCTGCATCAAGCTCCGAAACGTCAGCTCGTCTGCCATCGACTTCGAGCTGAAAACCGGTAAAAGGAAGCTGACCGGTGGAAACCTACACCGCGCTCCTTATTTTGTCCCAGTCCAGTTCACCCGCGGCGGCGGAGTCGACAATGTCCTCGTTTTGAACGGCGGCATGGCAATGATTCCTCTAAGTAATATTCAGAAAAAGGACGACCAGGGGGAGGAGGTGAAGGGCACCGACTGCGAAATAGGCGGCGGTAAGATCTTGAACGTCGTCAAGGGTGGGGGCGTGCTCACCGCGAGGAGCCCGTGGAAGTTCAAGAACTTCTTGCCCCTCAACGTCCTTCTTCAGGTCAAGTCGGAAAAGACTGGCGAGGAATGGAAAACAGTCAGGCCCAACGCTCATTCGGAAAAGATGAGATGTGGTGACGACGCCCTTTGGGAGCGAGCAACGAGCGACGAAATTTGGCTTCGCGTCAAGTTCTGCGACAACACCAGCCAGTTCCCCGGATGGTCGACTCCCGTGAGGGTCGGAAAGGGCGATGGTGGGGGGGTTGGCTGCTTCGTGGGTGACGAGAACGGAGTAAACTTGAAGATCGGGGTCGTCCTCGTTCCAGGCGGTGAGGAGGCGGCAAGGAAAGTCAGTCTCTACGTGCCCTACTGGATCATCGATTCAACCGGGGTGCGCCTGGAGTACGTCACAAGGGGGAAGGAGGGTGGCGAAAGGACGAGGACGGAGGAGAAGAAGGAGGAGGCGTCCTTGGATACGAGCGGCCATGGCCAAGATGGTCAAGGAGGGAACGTTTGGGGCGAAGGCGACAAAGAAGGCTTTGAATTTGTGGCCGGCCAGGTCGTGAAGAAGGGCGTTGCTGGAGGATCTGCCACTACCGGAGGGGGTTTGAAGAACGTCGGCCTGAAGACTCTCCTCGAGGGCGGCGATGAAGACCTCTGGGAAGAGATTTACGGGCTCAGAGCCCAAGGTGGGGGGGGCTCGTCGGACGCAGAGGTCAAGGGGGGGACGGAGAGAAAGAAACTCTTCGACGTTTACATGGTCGGAGACGAGGACACCAAGGAGATGAAAATTCGCTACGAGGATTCCGTGAAGCAGCCTTGGAGCAACGCTGTAGGATTGGAATTGAGCGGCGGCGGGGGGAAGCCTTTGGACGTCAAGGGCAAGGGCAGGGGTCCTCTGAGCCTTTGCACGATGGTCGTTCCGGCACCCAGGAGTCTCGGAGGCGACCTCGGCGTGAAGCTGGTTTGCCTGGTGAACAGATACACGCTCATCAACTTCGTCGGGAGGGAAATGGAAATCATCGCCTGCGAGAAGGGTGGCGGCGGGACGGTCCAGGGCCGAAGCACCATGATGCCTTCCGGTATGGAGACCAAGGTTCCCCTGCACTTCAATGACAACATGTGCGTGAGGATACGACCGACGGAGTACGGCTGGAACTGGAGCGGGCCCTTCATGATTAAGAGGAAGCGCCACGACGAAAATGCGAGGGAGGTCGTGCTGAGACTGGTCAACGAATTGAGCGGAAATATCCTGATCATTGCAATCGAGCTCAGGAGCGGAGACGTTTTTGGAGGAGTTGATGTTGCCTTCAGGGTCGCCGAGTACCCCCCGTTTAGGATCGAGAACCACACCTTCTGCCCCTTGCGCATGTACCAGGACGAGGGCAAGGGAGGAATGGAGGTCGGTGGGGCTGGCGGAGTCGGAGTCGTGCTCCTTCCCTACCACAGCGCGAGCTACGCCTGGGACTACCCCGACATGAAGAAGAGGCGCCTGATCATTGAAACTGCCGCCGGAAGGAGCGGGAGCGATGTCGGTGGGGGGGGAGAGAGCATCGGGCAGTTTGGCCTCGACTCCCTCGCTCCGAGCAGCAGTTTGCTCGAGACCGTGCACGGGAACTTTGCAGCGCAGATCATTGCCGAGGGCCCGAGTCGAGTGCTTCGGCTGAGCGACGCCAACATGCCGAAGGTCACGAACGCTCCCGAAAGCGGCGGCTTCGAAGTTGGTGGGAAGAGGTTCGAATTCGAGATCAATTTGAATATTTCCCGTGGAATCGGCGTAAGCTTGATCGACGGAAACCCGCAGGAGCTCCTCTTTATTAAGCTCGGCGAGATTACTGCTCGGCGATTCATGGACGGAAAGGGCGGAGAGGAGGGCGAGATCGTCGTCAAGGGACTGGGGGTCGACAACCAGCTTTGGGTTACGCCCTACCCCGCCTTGCTCAGATCGGAGGGGATCAAAACGAGCTGGAAGAGGGACCTTCGATTCAGGAACAGCGGCGTCATGAGCGTGAGCCTCGTGAAGGAGCTGAACCTTGCATTGCAGCCGGTGGAGCTCAGGGTCGACGGAGGGCTTGTGTTGAGGCTGGCAGACATGGTGAGAAGGGTCCTGCGGGGAGGGGAGGAGGTCGAGGGGTTGAAGGAGGGGACGATCGAGTGGGATGGTGGGGAGGAGGGGAGCGCCAGGGACGAGGTGCTGATCAGAACGCTGGGCTTGGCTATGGAGAGCAGAGTGGGTCGAGAGGGAGGGGGCGGGGGGCTGAGGAGGGTGAGGAGTAGGAAGGGCGGGCTGGCCGTTGTTGGAGGCGACGGAGTGGAAGGGGGGTTGGGAGGTGGGGGCGGAGGAGGTGGACGAGGCAGGGGGCAGCTGCTGAAAATCTCCGCCCCTCAGGCTGCGCACTACGTGGCCATGATGAAGAAGGGGCTGGTAAAAGTTGGTGGCGGGGCGGAGGAGGTGGGAGGAACGGGAGTTGGGGGGGGCGCGGAAGAGGAAGGAGGGAGGGTCGTGGTGGAGAGGAGCGACAGGGGGACGCGGAGGAAGGTCTACTTCGAGAAATTGACGGTGGAGCCAATCGTCGTGAATTTGAGCTTCGTCCTGCCTCCGAGCATGGTCGTCGGGGGCGGTAAGGGACTGGGTAAATTGGGTTTGGGCATCGTGGGGCTTTTGGGAGTTATGAACTTGACGACCGTGCAGAACGCGACCATGAGTTTCCGAGCCTACAACAAGGAGCACGTATACGGCACCCGGCGCGACCACTTCGACTCGGTCTTCAGCAGCTTTGCGGCTTCGGGTTTGAGGCAGAGTTACATGCTGTTGGCGTCTTCTGAGTTGCTGGGGAATCCGCTCAGGCTTCTTAGGGCCGTCGGGGAGGGCGTCAACGGGTTCAGGGAAGAGTTGGGAGACGGTTGGAGGGACGGACAGCTGGGCGGCGCTTTTATTGGCGGTTTGAAGGGAATTGGGAGGTTCGGAGTCATCGTTTCGAGGGTCTGGGTGGAAGGCGTTGGAAAGTTCGTCTCCACTGTCGCTGACAATTTGCTCGAATTGGGTGGTCAACTTTTGGTGACCAAGGTGGTGGAGGACGGAGGCAGGGGCAGAGACGGAGGCAGAGGCACAGGCAGGCGGTTGGAGGGTGGGTTAGCGGTCACTGGTTTGATCTCGGCGTGCTTGAACGTGTGCGTTTCGGTGGTCAGTGAGCCGGTGGCCAACGCGCAGCTCGTGCCTCCACCACTGTTCATGCTCGGCGTCGTGCGGGGGCTGGTCAGAATCGGGTTGGGAAGTTTCCCCAAACTCCTGGTCGGCGGCATGTTAGATTTGGGAAGGGGCTTCGGCTGGATCGGTTGGGCGCTGAGAGAAGGCGGGGAGAGGGAAGGAGAGGGGGAGAGTGGGGCTGGAGGAGGCGAGCGAATCAGGGCGCCGAGGTTCTTCATCGTGGACGACGGGTCCGGAAGAGGGGGGTCGGGAGAAGGGGGAGCGGAGGGTGGAGGAAGAGGAGGGGGCAAGGTCGACGACATAGACAGCGGCGGCACTCTCTTGACCGAGTACGTCGAGGGAAGGAACGTTGGTTTTGAGCTGCTCAGTAGAATCGGCGAGAGGGGAGAATTCCTGCACGAGGGATATGTTTCGCACGCAAGATGCGGGGCGAAGGGCTTGGAGGGGGCGAGAAGCGAGGGCAAGTGCTTCGCGCTGTTGACGAGGCAGAAGGTGAGAGTGTGCGGGGGGAGGGGCGAGTCAACCCCATCCAGTTCTAACTCGTAAAACGCCAACCTTCATGCGACTTGCTTCGCTCA
Source organism: Triparma strigata (assembly GCA_030267945.1). Classification (NCBI taxonomy): domain Eukaryota; class Bolidophyceae; order Parmales; family Triparmaceae; genus Triparma; species Triparma strigata. The sequence continues at coordinate 20,176 of BRXY01000134.1, forward strand.
TTGCAGCTGCTCGTACTCCAGAGGGGCAGGCGGGGCGTAGTTGACGTGCTGTGGCGGGTAAATTTGAAGAAAATCTGCGATGTGGAGGAGTTCGAGGAGGAGGCGGGGGGAGGAGGGGTGAAGGTGTTCTGTTTGAGAGACGAAAGGCAGGGCTTGGGGCAAGTTAATAGTCAAGTCTTGTGGAGGGTCGGGGATTGCAGCGAAGAGTGGGAGGGGCTGGTGAAGGCTCTCAGGAGCGAGGGAAAGTGAAAGTGAACAATGAGAAATGATATCGTATTCTATATTTAAAATTCTTTCGTTTTTGTTAGCATTAGCATTTGTTGCAGGCGTCCTGGTAGTAATCAGTGCGATCGTCACCGGGCACCTCCAAATTCTCCAAGTCCCACGCCATCGGGTAGACAGTCGAGCTGGTGGAGTCAAACCTCGACGAGTAGAACTTCGTGCCGTTGGCCATCTTCGCGGGGCTGCAGAACCACTTGTCGCAGGGGTTGCTGAGGGTCTCTCCTCCTCCGGCGGGGTTGGACTCCATGAAGGCCCACTCTCCTGTTTCGGGCAGGTAGACCTCGATCCAGTTGTGGTTGCCGTTCTCGTAGACTCCGTTCCAGGCGGGAGTGCCGCTAACACGGGCGGCAATTCCAACGGTCTTGAGCGCGTCGGCGAAGAGGATGCTAACGCCAGTGCAGCTGGCGTAACCAAACACAAGGGTGCTCATGGGATCGTAGATCAAGGGGGTTTGGGAGCTCTTGAACGTGACGTTGTTGATGAGGCCGCTAGTCTCGGTGTGCCACATCTGCGAGTTGATGTAATACACGACGTCCTCCACGGTGTCAAGGGCCGTGTCGGAAGGGGCGTTGTCTAGGATGGAGGAGGTCGCAGTGCTCAGCATAGGGCGCCAGTCCACACGGGCCTCGTTGACGTGGGCGTACGTGGCGACGTACTCCTGGAAGATGTCCTGGGGGAGGTCCCAAGCCCAGCTGTATTTCTGCTGCGCGTCGAGGCTGATGTTGAGGCCGAGGGTGGCGATTCCATCGTCGAGGCCGTCAGTGTCCGGAGTCACGGAGTCGTGGAAGCCAAGCGACTGTTTGTTGGTCTTGTCCCAGGAGGGGAGGTTGGAGTAGAGGAAGTCGTAGGTCTGCTGGAATGCGTCTTCGTATTTAACGCAGCCCTCGGCGAACTGTATGAGGAGGGGGCGGAATTGTTAGAGAGGGCGGGGCGGAATTGGTTCAGGTTCGGGGCCGATACTAGAATCCTTTTTTTACCTGGACTTCGTCGGTGGAACACGTGGGTTCTGCGGCATCTGAAAGGCTAATAGCTAGGGCTGCTAGCGCGATAACGCCGAATCGAACCATCTATTATGAGCTGCTAGTGACGATGATTTCCAAAGGTCTGGCAGTAGCGCGATCATTTCACCTCTCGGAACTCTGGAGCTGGACGTTAAGCTTCTAGTAACAGAACATTCGCATCGCTTCTCAAGAGTATCCCCCCACCTTTTCAAGGAAGGTTCAACCTTGTTCTATCGGCTTCATTGTATTTTTTCAAGCTCCTTACAATTGCTTCCTTGCAGTCATATGATGATGCTCCGAACTTGTACCTCTCGAATCCGAACAAGATCTGGTGTCGTGTTTGGCGACAGCTCTAGAGCGCTCAGCTCGTATGCGATCGACAGCTTTTCAAAGGTCACGCAGAAAACTCCCACCACCTTTGCCACGACGGCTTCGAAGGAGTTGAGCATCCTTGGAAACCCAAACGGGGGACAACTTACATTCTCCGCCTTGAGCGCTGCGTCTCAATGCACTTCCCTCCCTGACATTCTCTCTATCCAGGCAGTTTTCGTCGGCGTGGCTGATACGAAGTCCGAGTCGTTGTTGACCGTCAAGCCGCTGAACCTCAAGCCGTCCAAGACGCAGGAATCATGTGCCGTTTCCTACTCCCAAAATGACCAACCCATTGCGGAGTTCTTCTTCGCCTTTGGCAATATGGAGAGCAACTCTTCACGGGGCGGTTTCAGCTACCCCTCATCTGCTGCTCACGTTCCTCCCCCTCCCCTCCCCTCTCCCGCCGACCGTAAGATGGCCAACTACTCAGAACTTCTCGACTCGAAGATGGGTAATATATTGGCCGTCGCGAAGCATCACAAATTCGTCCTTGACCCCGAAGCCTCCACCCTCTACCAAAAACACGCCAACGACATCAGCACCGACGAGAGCAGGCTGACGGGCTGGGGGGGCTACGCCGACGGCAAACCAATCGAGCTCAAAGACTTGAGCTTTCTGATGGACTGCTTCCCTCCTCCAATATTAGCGCAGGAGCCAACCGGTTGGGTTCCGACGATATCCTACAGTGTGAATTTTTTCTCGAAGCCGAAAAATAACCCCACGCTGGTCAAGCTCGACTTTCAAACGAGGATCGCTGTGGATGGCGTGATTGAATGCGACGGTCACGCCTGGGATGAGGAGGATGGACTGCTGGCGACGAGCCGGCAGATGGCTAGAGTTTGGAAGCCAAAATGAGGTGCCCGAAGCAAGTAGACGTATTTTTGATAAAATAATTCGCGTTCTCTCCTCCCTCCCATTTTTTTTGTTTTACTTTCTCTTCGCTTTTTAAATCCACTCCCTCGCATATTTGCAAGCCTGCAAGAACTCCCACTCCTTACTCCCCTCCTCCGGATCATGATCATACTCCCACCTACTAGTCAACGGCAAGCTCATAAGTATGCTCTCGATCCTCCCCCCAGTCTTGAGCCCGAAAACCGTCCCGCGATCGTACACGAGGTTGAACTCAACGTACCGACCGCGGCGGATCTGCTGCCACTCCTTCTCCTTCTCGGTGAAGGGGTCGTCCTTGTGCTTCTCGACGATGGGTCCGTAAGCGTTGACGACGCTTCCCAGGGCTTCCTTGGAGAACTCGAAGATGGTGTCGGGGTCGCGGTCGTTCAGGTCGTCGAAGAAGATTCCGCCCAGCCCGCGAGTCTCGTTGCGGTGGGAGATCACGAAGTAGCGGTCGGCCCAGGCTTTGAATTTGGGGTAGAAGGTGGGGTCGTGGTTGTCGCATACCTTTTTGTAAGTTCCGTGAAAGTGGGCCATGTCCTGCACGCAAGTTCCGGTTAGTCACAGTGAGCACACACTTGAATGAAATTGACGGATATTGTGTTTTTTAAGTCTCTATTACTCACCTCTTCGTTAATATAACTCGGCGTAATATCCGTCCCACCTCCAAACCACCACACACCCCCATCCGTCTCAAAGTACCTGTAATTAAAATGCATCGTAGGGCACATGGGGTTGCGAGGGTGCATGACGCTAGAGAGACCGCAGGCGAAGAAGGGGACGCGCTCGCCGGGGGCCATGCCTTTGGCACGGTCGACGCCGCGCTCGGTTGCGGCTTGGAGGGCTGAGGACAATTTATTTTGGGGGAAGGGTGTTAGAACGTTCTTTAGAGCTTTTTTAGGAACAGTTTGGACTTTCGCACCTTCTTGGGGCATAGAGCCGTAGACTACGGAGAGGTTCACGCCGGCTTTCTCGAAGACGCGACCGTTGGACATTACGCGGGACATGCCGCCTCCTCCAGTAGCGCGAGTCCAGCAATCCTGTTTCGGGGGGGGGGGAGTGGTTGTTCAGGGTTGGTAGGGGTTTCTATGCTACCTCAGCATTTTTTCGTTTATTGGCCACGTTTCTCACCTCCTGGAACGTAGCCTCCCCGTCAATCTCCTGTATGGCCTCTGTGATTTTAATCTGCGCCTCGCGGCACATTTTCTCGAACTTTGCCCTCATGGGTGTGTTGCCTTCGGGGCCGTCGCCGGGGCGGACGAGGGAGTCGGGAATTTGAGAGATGGGAGAGTGCGAGTCCCATCCAATGTTCACCTGGAGGGTAAGGGAGGGTAAGTAAGTGGGAGGGCGGAGGGAGGGTGAGTGGTTCATTATATGGTCATTATATCATGAGCATCAACGAAGTGACGTGAGTGCAAAGAAAGTGTGTATTTTAAGGTGCACAAACGCATCTGCCACAGACAACTCGATGACAAACGCCTCTATGACCATTCAATCCTTCGATGTTTCTATCTAAGTTTGTTCATACTGTCGTTTAAAGAGCTTAATACTGGATAGTGAAGATGAAGCTTTAGACCGACTTACAGGCGGAGCATCCTTCGCCTCTGCTGATTTCAGTCCAAAGTCGCGTTTAAGAGGTGAATTGTGACTTGGTGAGAAGCTAACGGCAACAGATATCAGCAGAGCTAAGCTGATTGATCGCAGCATTTTGACGGGAGGCGCGCTTTTATGACAAAGGCCTTTTTTCATTTATCAGCTCTTTGCCGACTCACGAGATACCAAACGACGTTTCTATTTTTATCTTACATCAGCACTTTCCAAACCGTATCATATCAAACGCCACAAATCAAAGTAGCTCGTAGTACTCGCTCAGTCCCACACATTCACTCTTCCTCTTCCCTCCGGTCATCCCGCCCTCGCCCGCCCTCGCGTTCAACTTGTCTCCCCTTCCTGAACGCCACCTCCCCCCTCCTGACTCACAGATACAGCATACTCTACCAATAATAATGTCGAACTTCGTATTTTCCTCTGTCCCTTCCACATCCGTATCGTTCATAGATGAATCTCCCGACGCCCCTCGGCCCGCGATGGCCGTGGACATGTCCCGCTCTCTGGAGAAGAACGTCTTGGAGCTCCGCGCCGTAGAAAAAATCAAGGCTGCCGTAGACATGGTCGAAAAATCCGTAACGGGGTCGATGGCGAAGGAGGAGGACGAGCAGACAGACAGTGCTACGGCCGCCTCCATATCCTTGTCTCAGCACTTGGCAAACCTCGAGAGCGCCGGCTTCACCATTCCCCCTGACGTCCTGTCCTCCGAGGTCACATCTCCCTCCACGTTGTTATCCTACTTAAAGAGTCTCCGGAAATATTTGCTGTCCCGTCTTTCCCGTCGTCTCCTCCGTCAGACTTGTACGTTCTACCCTCCCCCACCTCCGAAGTCCGCGGGAGAAGCAGCGAAGCCGAAGGAGCCGCACCATCTCTTGCCGCTGGACCCCGATAAGCCCGTGGAGCTGCCGCAGGAGAACCCTGACGGGGCTTACAAGGGGTGGGAGCCGACTCCGCTAGTTCCTACCAAGGTGAGTGTTGAGAATTTGGAGTTTTTTGGAAAATTACTAACCCTTGACTCTACGCTCAGGCCTCGTCCCAAAAACTTATCCCGAACCTCCTCTCTTTGACCCCTGCCCCCTCTCACCACCTCTCCGACACTCTCCGCCTCTCTGGAATCCACAAGTCCTCCCTCCTCCCAACCCGCTCGGCCTCAATCTCCCAGAACTTCCTAGAAATGAAACACGCCCTCCACAAAGACTCCTACGACCGCTCCACAAAATCAATGCAGTCAATAAAAAAGTCCCTCTCCACCCTAAAACCTTCCCTCTCCTCCGAGCTCGTCTCAGCCCTTCACGCTTGTACCTCCGACCGCGACGTCACTGCGGACTACAAAAAATTCATCCTTGAATACGAGGATACCCCCGCCCTCCGTTCCCTAAAGAAGTTAAAAGACGGCGCAGAAGGTCTAACCGTAGACGGTAAAAAAGTCGTAACAGTAAAGACTAATAAAGGATACGGTGAAATCGAATTAGTAAACAGTAACCTAGGTTTCGGTCCTGACTCTGACGGTATAAAATACGCTGAACTCGTATTACAAAAAGCTAGCGTCGACGATGGAGAGCCTAAGGAGGGAGGAGGGAGGGGGGCGGGGAATAATGTACCACCTGTGGGGGTTGTTGTTAAGAGAGGACCGAAGTCGAGGGCAAGGGAGGTGAGAAAAGGGGTTAACGTTCTTGATCTTGATTTCCCCCCCCCCCGCGTTTGTTTTCCTTTGTCGAAATACTTATTCTGTTTTTGTTCTATGTTTTCGTTCTCGCAGGCTCGCGTCAGAAAATTGAAAAGGAAATACGACACACTTAACGCAGTAAGGAATGAGAGCTGGAGCACAATGAAAATAATTACCAGAGCCATTGAAGAAGGTAGCTACGAAGCTTTAGCGGGGGAACTATTCGAGAGTGATGAAATGTGAACAGGGTGGGGGGGGAAGAGGGGTCGTAGAGCATTTTTTTTTGTTCGAAACAAACTGGGAGCGTGTGTTTTTTTTATATCATAGCGTCCAATTTCATTTTCCAACCCAAAACCAATGCCATCCCCATCATAACAACAACAATACCTCCCCCAACAGTCCAAAAAGTCCTCTCCCTCTGCGACGAGCGAAGCGAGTCGCATGAAGGTTGACCGTAACGAGTTAGAATTGCATGGCGGTGGTTCTGGCTTTCGATTTCTAGTCTGAAGCTCCTTCGCTCCGCCGTTCGACGGGTCGCAGATTCAACGCCATTCCGGCTCTTTCGATTTGCTCGTTTGCAGCTTTTCTCACCTCCTCCCATCCACTCAAAAGATTCATCCCAAAAAATCCCGTAACAGCCGCCGCCATCCCCAGGCATATCTCCGCCACCCCTAACCCCAACTCGAACCTCAAAATCCTATTCCTAACAAGGCTCAACTCAATCTCCAGAACCTCCTCACTATTCCTAACCTGCGACGAGCGAAGCGAGTCGCAATAGAAGGGTCGTTCGCGTTGTTAATAACGGCGCATAATTTGGCAGCAGTCTCCGTTACGCACGTAAGTATCTCCCGTGCCCTTTCAATATCCATTACACCCGCCACTTTAACGTCGTCGTCGTTTTCGCTCGCTCTCCACACTCTCACCTCCTCCCTCCTAACGTCAACCTTCAACCTCAACTCCTCAACCTGCTGTACTAAATCATCTAGAGTCTCCTCCACGTCAACTTCCTTACAATCCCCGAGACTATCTTTTAATCCTAAAACATCTTCTCTTAACGTTTCTAATAAAGTGTTCTCTACGTCTCTAAGGAGTTTAGAGAGACTGTCTAACTCGTTCTTTAAAGGGAGGAGGGTTATTAAAGGGGTGGAATGGGAATTACGGGTGAGGGGGAGGAGAGGTTTTAGGAGGGAGGAGGTTGAACGGTAACGGGCGTAGAGGGAATGGAGGCCTGTGCTTAGTAAGGACTGGTAAGGTTTGAAGGAGGGAAGGGGGAGGGGTTAGAATTATTTTTAGAAGGGAGACTTTTGAGGAACATATTCTTGACATTTTATTATCCTCTCACCTCTAATATTCTTATATTCTTAACATCACCTTTACTCTCATAAAGCCATTCCTCAACCTCCCTCATATTCTCACATTCGAAGATAAGCACTTTCCTAACCCCTCCCTGATATTTTTTTATGATGGCACGGGTGGAACCGAGTTTCAATATCGTGCCGAGAGGGCGGGGGAGGAGGAGGGTGGAGGAGGTGTACTTTGAGTCGAGGGGACGGAGGTCACGGAGGGGGCAGGAGAGGAGAGAGGAGAGGGAAGGTTTTGTTAGGGAGGTCGTTTGGAGGGTGTAGGGGGGGAGGGTTATTATTTTGCAGGGGAGGGTGCGGTGGGGGGTTGTGAGGATTGAACGGCCGAGGGGGGAGGAATGGAGGGAGGGAGAGGTATGTTGGATGTCACTGGTGTTGTATAATTTGGAGGATCGATCGGAAAGGTATGTAGGTGGAGGAGGTGGGATGGATGAAGATGAAGATGAAGATGAAGATGATGATGATGAAGATGATGATGGAGTTACAGCTGCTACGGCTGTTAGGAGGTGCGAAGATAAGAGGGTCGCCGCTATTAGTGCTATTAACAAGCGCATAGTAGTACTGTGTGTTTGTCCCGTGCAGTATACTGTAGTTTGCATAGGGTAAGGGCCTTGTGCAAAGCTGCTGGCTTGAGCAAAGCCGCTGGCTTGAAATGGGGTGACACGTGGATAGCTGAAGATAAATATAGCTAGCTTCAGTCGTATCGTAACGTTGGTAGTTAACGCGTTCTATTGTTCGACACAATGTTCGACACTACAACTGTTAGGGTTACTTATCTACACAATTGATGCACAATTGATGCACAATTGGTGCACAATTGATGGGTGATAACGAGGGATGAAAAAGCCTAAACTAGCTACCGACGAACGGGAAGTGAAGTTGGAGCAACCTTTTAGATTAAGACGTTTCGAATCTATTCTACTGGGAAATGGAGATAAAATTGTAACCCAACGCCGTGTGCAGATGTAGCGACGCTGAATTTGAGTATATAGCAAATATTCAAGCAAATATTCAAAAACAACAAAGGGCTGGCCTTATGAAATTAGGGCCAATCAGGTCCAGCAGAATTTCATAATAATCAGCAAGTGTTCCAAATACAGTACCTTTTCAACGATGTGAGTAAGCCTCGCCACTACTTCATCGCTTATACTAGCGATATAATACGTGTATACCACTTTCTCGCGTTATATGGCCTAAAAAAGCACCATACCTGCGGCCACATATCAACTTCCTATGTGGTCCATGAAAGTCTCTCATATCAGACAATAGTACGATAACCGTTCCTCAATCTTTCCTTAATCTCGTCGATAAGGGTTTTTAATTCGCAACGTCAACGATTTTTACCGTATAAAGTTGTCGTAATAAAGAAACTGGGCTGCCCCAGCTTGGAACTAGCGATGACCAGCCCCATTTGTTCTGTCCTAGCACACCCTTCACGAATGCTGACTAACCCTTAGTGCCCCCCACTCCTCCTAGATACGCTCCTAGGAACCTACCTTTACAGCCTCTACATCAAAAGATTCTCAAACAAACTCCCTAAAAAACAGAACTAATTCATTTCCCTCCCTCTTATGTCAACCCCTTCCTTCTCCTCTGACCTCCTTCTCCTCCACACTCTGCTTTCGTCTCCTCCTAATGGTTTGAAGACCGAGGTGAGCGAAGCCGACGCGCTGAGAGCGGCGTTAAAACGTTGACGAGCCATGATTCTTCCGTCGATTTTTCCATCGATTCTTCCATATTGCGTAACGGGAGAGACTTGCTACCAACTTATTCTCCGTTTCTAACTCCCCTCACGCCCCTTCCTCTCTTGCGCTTCGCTCGCCGCAGCCTTCCTCGCAGCCTCCGACACCTCCCAGCCAGTCGTCGAGTCGGAACTCTTCTCCTCCTTCACCTTCCTACGAGCTCTCAGGTGAGGAACCGTTAAATGTTACGCGCCGCTTGTTATAATCCCCCCCCGTCCAATACATATTAACACTCCTGCACACACCCACCCCTCATCCTTCCCAGGTTCCCCTCCTCTAAGCACAACCCTCCTCCTCGAAACCGCCTCCCTAAACCTCCTCCCCTACTCCCCCTCCTACACGAATTCCTCTCTCCCCTTATCCTCCTCCTCTCTCCCCGCCCTCCGCAAGACTTCCATCATAACCTCCCCCTTAACTTCCAACAAGATGAAGGGAGAGTACGGAGAAAACTGGCTAGAGAGACTCGTCGATGAGAAGAAAGAGGAAGGTATGGACGTTAAACAGTTCCTCAGATTCGTGTATGATAAAGTATACAAATTCTGTTGAAGAACATTTACAAACCTTCCTAAATATTAAGACAGGGTTAGGAAAGAGAGGGGGGGGAGAAAGGGGAATACATAATAAAAAAACCCCACACAAAACCTGCTATAAAATAATTGACACATAAACGGCGAAGCTCGATAAAAACACGCAAAATACCGCGAGGCTTTTTACCTCTTCAGACACATGAAAATAAAACAACAAAACGAATGAGCAGGGGGGGAGAGAAGAGAAAACTGAAAACGATTTATATTGACCATAAACGGTGTACAAAATACGATTTGTACGGACACATGAAAAAAACAATCGACTCAGAAATACGAAGTTTTTCTCTTAATAAAAAACAACAACGACTTCCTTTTAATCATTCGTCTTTTACATCGTCCCAAAATAAAGAACATATAAATAACAATCATCCTCTAAAAAAAACTCTTTTTCTTAAATATTAAATATAATCCCCAATCTGCTGATATTGTAAATCGACAACTTTCCACTTCAAACATCCGTCCTCCTCATCGAAAATCCTCTGCCAAGCAACCATATAATAGTTAAGTTTAATATCGTCTTCTGCTCCTTCAATTATTTCAAGTTTAGAAGAAACTTTTTTACGGATACAGTTTATTTGTTGTGCTTGAAAACCTAAGACTATTATCGGTGAACCTTTATCATTAGGGTCAAGCTGTTTTAAAAAAGCGGAGCGTAAGAGACGTTAAACGTTATTATGTAAAGGGTTTGAACGGGCTGTGAAAACAAATGTTTTGAAGGGCTCAGTAGGAAGGCAACAGATGTGTTTTAATCCTCATGTGGGTAGTCAGGTGTGACAAAACGTCGACAATACCTAGGACATAATTAAAATATCTGCGTTCGATCATAGCCCCATCTCTCTTCACATTCTTATTATTTTCTCTCTCACCTGACAAGCGTGTACGTCACAATGCTCAATCCCCAGCACATTATCATCGAAAATAATACCTTCCTTCTTCCTCTCTCTAACCTCCGCCGCTAATTTATTATAAACGGCTTCGCCGGTGTACGTTTTTAGGACCTTTAAATCACCGCGCATGTAGTCGATTAGGAGGGATGGAGCGAGAGAAGTTTCGACGGAGGAACGCCATGTTTCGAGATCAAAGGAGGGATCGAGACGACGGAGCTCGCGGATACCTATTGCGAATTCGTCCTGTTGGAGGGAAATGAGGGGGGGTTTAAGGTGTTAGGGATTGAGGTGTTGTTGTTTTAGAAGAGCGTTGTTTTACCGAACGCTTTAATAAAACAACAAAGACTACGCAACAATCTCTCCAAAATACAACCACTCTCACCTCAGCCATAATAGTATCCCAAACGCTACTAATCCTATAAACCCAAGGATTCTGACTAGTCTCCCAAGCCTCTCTAGCGTCTTCACCGATATCACCTACGGTGTTACGTACTTTTTTAACGCCTGAAGCGTTCGAGATTTTACCTTAATAATGTTTTTAGAATAACGTTATTTCGTTAGATAAACAAAAAAAGTTATACCTTAAAAAATCTTTTATATTCTCTCACCTGCTGCTTCCAAAACACTAGCTATAATAGGCGCTTCCTTGAGTCTACTCTGCATTCTATTCCAAGCACTCTCATCTTCATCAACGATCATAATAGAAGAAGGACCTTCGTAGGTTTCGAAATCTTGGGTTGGATCTTCTGATTTTTTTTTAGGGAGAGCGATGTTTTTGGAGAGGGAGAGGGGGGGGGGAGGGTTTATTAATTCGTTCCAGGTTTCGGTGACAGAGTCCGAGAAGGTTAGGAGGGATTGACGGAGGGTGTAGGAGGAGGGGATGTGGGATTTATAGTCGAAGGCTTGAGAGGGGGGTTTTAGGATTACGTTAGTGAAGGGGGGGGGGGGCATAATATAATTGGTGGCGCGAAAGGGCAAGATGAAGATCGATACGAAGGTAACGCTGCTCAGTATGCTCAGTATGCTCAGTATGCTCAGTATGTTGGATGCTCAGTATGTTGGATGCTCGGCTTCGCTACCTCGGTGCCGGTGTCCTTAGTGTGATTTGTAATGACTTATGATCGTATCGTTCTTTGTATCGTTGTTTCATCTGTCGCGTTTTTGTGTCTCACCTTTTTCTTCTTCCTCCTTCTCCTCCTTTACATTATTATCCTTATTATCCTCAATTTCCTCTTCTTCATTTTTATCGTCAACAAGCTGTTCATTTTCGTCTTTATCGTTAACGTTATTTGCACCATTATTTGTTGATAATGTACGTACGAATTGTGAATATAATTGAGGATTAAATGGATGACGACGACGCACCAATAATGTAGAGGAGGTGTGTACTGTGTTTTTAGAGACTAGCACTGTACATTTACTACTACTACTACTACTACTACTGAGGAGGCGAGAATGTTTAATGGGAGAACAGAGGGAGCGGACGTTTAATCGTAATGCGGAGCGAAGCATTTTATTGTATCAGTTTTCCAGTAAATTAGGCCAAAACGTTGTTGTGTCTTTGTTGCGATAGGTGGTGAGTTTTATCAACCTGACGACACTTCAGTGGGACCTTTATACATATTTATCAGTGTAGTAACGTTTTAAATAGTCGTATGAACGTTAAAGTGAGGAGCTTTTACACACTTGGTTCACAAGGCGAACAAAAAGAGCTCCTGCTGGCTACAGTGCGCACTGTACAGTGCTGCCGCTGGAACTGCGTAGAGTCAACCTGCACATAGCCGACGTCTATAACCTGCACGATGCGAAAACGTTTGAGACTTGAGCAGCTTTGATGCCGACGCCAACAACAAACGTAGGAGGCAACATTATATCCCTAACGAATCATCCGAACCCATCCTCCCCCCCCACACACAGCAGCAACCTTAACAGCATCTCCTCCTCCCCTCCTCCCTCCCTTCCCCTCCCCCCCCCTTCCCCCCAAAAATCCAAAAGAATGACCCTCTTCACCTCCTTCATCGGTTTCACAACGGGCGTCTGTCTCCAGCTCTACTCTAACGGCGTCCGCAAGCTCCCCTACCTCCGTCAACCCTGGCTCCTCCCCACCTTCGGCGTAACCGGAGCTTTCATAGGTCACAAATACCCTAAATGGGAAAAAGAACTCAGGGACGACGTCAATCTAATTAGGGAGAGGAGAGGGTTGAAACCGCTAAGGGATGGTAAGAGTATGCCTGACGTTGATTTTTCGAGTTTGACCAAGTAGAGGGGAACGTGAGAGATGCTTGTTGAGACAGAATAAGGGGTTGGAAGTGAAATGAGGGGGTGTTTTTGGAAGAGAGAAAGTAAATTAAAAAGGTTAAAAAGTACACACGCGATTAATCAAATAAATACCTCCCCCTTTATTTATTTTTTTTCAATCGTAACAAACTAGGACGTAATCTTCCCTAACCCCAAGACAACGAAACCGTCCCTCCATCCCCAAAATCCATAAACACACGCGATTAATCAAATAAATACTTTGTTTTTTCAATTTTACGGTTGGATGTTTTAAGAGGAATTTAGAACGACCTCCGAGGCAGGTATGAGCTTGATATGTTATATTATTTATATGTAAGAAGTTTAAAGGGTTTGTTTCAGTCGTAAAAACTAGGACTCTCTTCCCTAACCCACGAAAAAACCGTCCCTCCCTCCCCAAAACCTTTAAACTCAACTTCCTCCTTAATCCCATCCAACCTGTTCATATCCTCCTCTGTAATATCCCACTCTCCACACTTCATAATCCTAAAATTCTTAATAACCTTCTCAGGATAATCGCTTTTAATAATAATGTTCCCTACCTTTTTCTTAGCGTACCTGAACAAAACATCCGCAGTTTCAACACGTAACTTCTCGGCGATTTTAATTACGGTTGGATGGTTTAAGAGGAATTTAGAACGACCTCCGAGACATGTATGAGCTTGATATGTTATATTATTTATATGTAAGAAGTTTAAAAGGTTAGGGGGGAGGGTTATTAAGGGATTGAACTCGTTTTGGAGGAGAGTGGGAGGGTGGAGGTTGTGGGTGGAGCAGTAGGTTAGGAGGGAACGGAGTTGGGGGAGAGTGAAGTTTGATACACCGAGGGTTGAGGTGTAACCTAGGTCGACGCATTTTGACATTTGGGACCAGATTTTATGACGGGTTGAAGGGGACCATGTGGAAGGGCAGGAGATTACTTTAGAAGGGTTAGCGTTGGGGATTTTTGAAGCTAGGTATAAGGAAGGTTTTGAGGGGCCACCGACGTCTTCTATGTCGTATAGTAATGTCGATTCTGACGACGACGGGTCAGGCTCCCTAACATCCGCCTTGACTACAGTAACGTCGGTACGAGTCACAGGAGGGTAGTTCAGATGCCTACCAGGTCCGGGCCTGAGGGAGATTCCAAAGATGGGAGAGGAAAGTTAGAAGCTGAAGGTCCCCGTGCTGTTGACCAGGCAAATTTAATTCTCTCACCAGTGCATTAGCCAGCAGTCCAACCTCTCGATTTGCAGATCCTTCAAATCCTTCTTGATAGTCTTCACCACATCCTCCGGCTTTACCGACCTCCACAGCTTCGTCTGCACCCAAGGGGTCGGAACGCCGTCTCTCCCGCCGCCCAGCAACCCCTCTGAGGCGATCGCCCGGCCTATCGAAGGTTGGTTGCCATATATTGTGGCCGTGTCGAGGCCACCGCAGACTGGCAGGCATTTCTTTATGACCTTCTTGATTATCTTGTCGTCTTTCATCCTGTAAGTTCCTAGCATGACGTCTGGGAAGACGGCCGGTGGAGAAGGAGAAGGTTTGAGGGATGAAGATCTCCTCTTGCGTTTTCTTGAGATACCGGACATGGTTTTCCACTTGTTTCACGCTTTGTCTGGAACGAGTGTTTCTCAGCAAAATACCCTTGGAAAGTAGTCAAGGACCTCAACAATGAATCCCAATTCCCCCCACTCGTTTGCGGGGAATCCCAACGCCCTCGGCACACAAGATTTCTACGCCGCGAATTTCGGAACCTGTCAGGTAACGCAACCCTAACCCTCCCACACCCTCCTCAAAACATCCGCGCCGATCTTACCCTCGCCTTTACCCTCCCTCCCACACCCCAACCCTCTTCCCTCAGTCGGTTTCGTGGTCAGTGTTCTTGAAGGTTGCGCAGACTGAGATAGATCGCTACGTGAATGCGCCCCCTGGTACTTTTTCGTCGACGCATGAACATGAGGAGGCATCATCAGATGAAGAACAGAGGTGAGACGCGAGCAAGCTAAAAGCCCTTTTATGACACCGCAAGTTGACAATGTACACGCCCGATCCAATAACGCCCGCGTACAGTTATGCCTCCTCGTCGACGCAGAATTCTTCCTCAAAGTCGCACCCTCATGCTCGGTCCCGTCATCCCCCCCCAAACGAGCCCAACCCCCACAAAAAGAACCGCAAGCCCTCGATCAAGTCCCACAAGAAGGACATGGACAGGTTCCAGGGTTCGCCCATGCTCTCGTCGAGGTCCGAGTCTCTCCCCCTCTCCCCGTCCCCGCAGGCTTCCCTTCCGTCCTCCCTCCCCTCGAAAATAAAGTCAGGTGAGGCCCCGTCAAAACCCACTCTCCTCACCACTACCTTATTATAACCCTCGTCGCATCGCATCGCCCCCCCCTCCCCAACAGTCTTCACCTCAACAAACACGCCCCTCTCCCGCATCCTCCGCTACACCCTCCTTGAGCCCCAGCGGCAAGAAATGGAAGGCGCCTCAGGCGAAAAGCCCCGCCCCTACCCTCCGATAAGCTACCGTTCCTACGAAAGGTTCGTGGGCCGTTTCGGGCCGACCTTCCACGGCGCGTGCGTTAAAGCTGCGCTTAGCGTTTTTGAGGACGGGGCGGTTAGACCGTGGTTTCACGGGACTATTTCGAGAGAGAAAGGTGACCAACTTATTAGTATGGCGGAGAATGGGAGCTTTTTGGTTAGGTGAGACCGTCTCTGCTTCTTTCTTCGTCGCGTTATTCTAACTCGTCGCTTCGCTCCTCCACTCTCCTCCACAGGTTCTCAGAGGCCAAGCCAAAATGCCTCACGTTAGTTTATAAAGGTTCGAGGGGACGGTGTAAGAATATAATGATATTTAACCTTGGGAGTTGCTTCGGGCTGACGGATGCCTCGTCGAAGTCTGGGACTCCGAGGTCTACAGCGGACTCGGTGGAGACCTTCGACACAATTAATGACTTTATAGCAAGGTGAGAGTGTGCGAGGAGCAAAGCGAGGAGCTGAGGAGGCGTGTGTACTGGACAACGACGTGTATGGCCGATACTTCTGTACGTGGCATCGCTGCTGCGATCTTCTGCGCCGTTTCTAACATCACGATCGACCCTTCCCCATTGCGACTCGCTTCGCTCGTCGCAGGCACGAGAAGCTTAAATACGCCGTTCCTTCGACTCTTTACAAGCACTGCCTGGACGAGATGGAGACGGAGAAGCTTAGATCCGTGGTTGGCAAGTCGGACCCGGAGCATGAGTCCTCCGATGACGATTCAGAGCCAGAATACATGAACGCAGATTCCTCTGTGGTTGGCCTAAGCCTAAAAATTCCTCCTAACCCAGGTGAGAAACTGCTCGGCGCCTTTACTAGACATTGCGTTACATTGGCAGCTATTTTCTAACGCCACAAACACTTCATTCGCCGCAGATCCGGACGTAGACAGCTCTGATGGCGAGGGCGAAATCGAGGAACACCAGCGGTACATTGAGATGCCGGCTGTCAACCTTGCTCCGCCGCCGCATGCGGTCCCATTCAACGCCCCCCCCGCCAACCACTTGGCTTTGAACCAAAACCTTGAGAGGCCCTCAACTGCCAAGAGCCCCAGCTCCAACTTTGGACACGACGTGAACGACACCTTGGCGCTCAAGATGTCAATGCTTACTTCGCCCCCGACACCGGACAACACCAACAGTCCCCCTCCAGACTTTGGCATCTACGGCCAGACCAATATAAACGAAATGAATTTGAGCCAGCTGTCGACCGCTCAGGAGGAGTCTCCTTACGGAAGGTGAGGCGTCTTGCGTACCAGTTTCTATATAGTCTCTTGTCTCTTTTCTCTAACATTCACACTACACATATTCATACAGTTTCGGCGAAGTCTCGCCCCACCAAATGCCCAAATCACCTGTCCGCGCCAACAAACATTCTCTTCCCGCCGACTCTCCCTACGGAAGCTTCCAAGATACGTTCTCTCCGCCGCCTCCCATCCACGCTCAAGGTCAAGCTCAAGATCAATCGCATGCCGACCCTCACCAGAAGCACGACCCTTATTCACAGTTCGCCTCCCCTGCTCCTCCTGCCCCTGTCCCTACTCCTGCTCCCACTCCCCCTTCGCCTCCCGCCCACACCGAGTTCCTGAGCTACCTGGAGTCTGCCCAGTCTGCCCTTGAAGAGGATGACTTGGACGTCTGTGCTCTGCTTCTGAGAAGCCTCGAGAGGTTGACGAGGAGCAGGTGAGAAGCTGCGTGTAGATGCTCCCCGCATTACCACCGCTATAAAATTCCAAATCGTTAACGCCAATCCTCATGCGCCTCGCTTTACTCGTCGCATCGTCGGCAGCGTCTTCAACAGCCTACCACTAGCAGAACCTCACATGAAACAGTTCAGGACGCTACAAGCCCGCCTAAAGAACAAGCAGGACTCGCTCGACCAGCAGAACGAGCTCGTTCCCGAGATTTTAGACAAAGCCAAGCATCTGGCGACCTCAGGAGAACACGAGGAGGCCCTTGCCCTCATAACTCCCCACACGCCCCTCACCTCCCCCGTTCAAAGATCGTCTCCCCAGCTCCGCGCCCAGGCATATCGCCTGCGAGGGGACCTGAACATGCTCGGTTTCGTGAATAAGGAGGAGGAGGAAGCGACGGCGAGCCTGGGACTGGACGACCCCGTTGACAGCCCTTACCTGGACGAGGCCGAACAGTCGTACCTCCGCAGCCTCGCCCTGGCTGAAAAATGCATGAAAAAGTCAAAGGAGATGGAGGAGAATCTCGCGAAAATCTACGGCGTCAAGGAGCTGAAGTCCTTCCGTCCTATGACCCTCTTGTCCCAAGTCGGAGGCGACAACAGTTCCCCGAATTTCTCCTACTGGAACCTATCCTCCGCCAACCACATCCGCCTCTGCGACATAAGCCGCCGGCGTCGAAATTGGCCCAAGTTCTTCAAGCGCAAGGCCTTAGTCCTCTCCCGCACCCTCACCGCCGCCAAGCGCCAAGAGATAATAACTAAAATGATGTCCGACCGCAAGCAGGCCCGTTCCAAAGCCCTCGGAGAAGCCTCCTCCGACGTCGACGATGAGTTCACCCAGTGGCTCGAGCGTTACGCCGGCCTCGGCGTCGCCGAGTCCCACCTGAACCTCGGCATGTCCTCCTTCTCAGCCTTCTCCAAGTCCCCCCCCTCCTCCCCCACCCGCCCCTCCCTCCTCCTCACGGCCATCTCCCACTTCCGCAAGTCCCAGACCTCTGCCCTCCTCTCCCTCTCCCCTTTAATCGAAGCCCGCGCCTCCGCCAACCTCGCCACCTGCCACCACCACTCCCAATCCCCCCACCACTCCATCACAAACTACCTCCGATCCTGCCTAGCCTTCAGAATCCTAGGCGGCGTTGACGGTCCTGTTTCAGCGTCTGAAAAAAGAGTCCTCAACGCGTTGACTTTGAGATTAAACGAGGTGAAATCGTACAACACTTCTCGGGTTTTCTGCCTAATACAGTTGAAGTACGCTAATTCTAAGAGCAACGTCGAAGTTTTGAAGGAGAGACTTTCGAGGATCGATGAGAGGTTACGCAGTGGAGTAGAGGAGGAGTCAATAAAGGGGTTTGATGAGGAGAGTTTAGAGAGCGGAGGGAGGAGGGAGGACGACGATTTACAGGTGGGGAACGAGGGGGGTTGATAAGCTTTTATATTATAACATCTAAAAGGTACACATTCTTCTTGACGTTTTTACAAATTCGAATCTACTAAAAACGATCACAAAGCTATAATTAAATTTCTACCCGTCAATCGATCTCCACAATCTTCTCCTCCAAAACCTTATCCCCCAACTTCTGACTCTCCTTAACAACCCCCTCCCCCTCTTTCTCCCTCCTCTTTCCTTCGTCCTTCGACGTGCCGTCTTTCACGCTTTTCTTACACTGATCCATGAATACTTTCCGATGCTCACGGACTGATTTAACGTATTTCTGATGAGATGATTTAATGAGCGAGAGGAGCTTCGATTTCCGCTCAGAATTCTGAGCGGGGAGCTTTATCGTTATTTCACCGGAGGCATCGTTGCAGGATGGGTTTAGGGAACCGAGGGTTTCGGTTATTGTTTTGTTGGTTTGGATGGATTTGGAGACGTCTTGGAGAGTTGAGGAGTCGAAGAGGTTGAGAGTTATTTCCGAGGTGCCCTTCTGGGTTATCTGAGCGACGGAGGAGAGGGAGCAATTTGATCCTGGGCCGTAAGGTATCACGGTTAAATTCTCAAACTGAGATATAACGTTGGAAGAACCGAGGGGGGAGATCGTGGTCTTGAAGGTGTCGAGGGTCATTTCAAGCTCGAGCTTTAAGTCATCGATTTCAGGAAGCTCCACGGCGGGGACTTCAGAAGAGTCATCGCTGAAGAAACGATGATGACTCTTCATTTGGGTTGCATTGGGAGGTCGCAAGAGGGATTTGTTGGTCACAAGTCCGCGTGACACGGCTCTTGAGATATGTGGACGGAACATCATACTTATTTCGACTTTTTTCTTATAAAAACAGTATCCCTGAGAAGTGTTCACCAATTCTGCCCGCTGTGAACGTCCGCTTGCGTTTTCGATTCAGATCGTCTTCAATCATTTTTTGCTACAATCTTCAAAATAGCTCCCGCTGAGCGGCGCCGAAGTGAAAGTTATTGGCCTCCTTTCGCTAAATCCCTCCGATACCCAAATCTCCACTCTTCCCCAACCTACAGTAATACTGTACTGCCCTCCCTCCCGATCGTCCCCCACACACAAACCACACACAAAAAACAAACGTCTACCACCACAAATAGCACAACCACCACCAACAACGCACAATTTATAATTATTTTATAATAATTTCCACGCGAGGCGATGAAACAGCGCTATTTAATCCTTACTCTAGTGGCTCTCAACTCACGCAACATTTATTCTTTTAGATTAAATAGTCGATTTTCATTAAATTCCAGGGTCCCTTCCAGGGCGTGCTCGAGGACAAAGTGGACAAAGATTTCCTCAACACGCCCATCACCTAATAAACTCTCTAGTAGACTCTCTAGTAGACTTTACAATGATTCCAATCGTAGTGATGGACGCAGACGATGGAATCCATCGCCACGATGGAAAATCAGTCCTGCTGCTGCTGTGCAGCTCGCTGTATCCTCTCCTCTTACGTTATTATTAGGATCACTATCAGCATCACGCCTCATACCAAATCTTTCAGTTCCACCGTCTGTACCGTTTGAATTCTTCCTTCCGTTAATGTTAATTTCCTCACGTTTAAAGTCCACCTCATCACAGAGTACCTCATCACAGAGTAACTCATCACAGAGTAACTTAAAATCCAAACTGTCGCTCCTCCCCTATTTTCTACTCTCAACGGCAATCTCTCTCCTCTCAACTCACATAGCCCAGCTTCTCCTAAACCCTTCAAAGGCCGTCTCCGCCTCTCTCTTATCAAGCTACATTGGCGGTTCCGTAAATTTCATCCAAACGTCGTCCCTCCTCCACGTTCCCCCCCAAACCACCTCAACCTACGCCGCCGTCGACTGTCTAATAATGGGAATATACTTAGCCTCACTAACAACCTTGTCAACCTTATCCCGCCTCTCCCCCCAACCCCCCATCCCGTCCCCTCCAACCTCAAAACCTACCCCTCCTCCCCCCTCCAAAAACTACCTCCCCCCTCTCCTAACCTCCCTCCTTACCCTAAAAATTTCCACCCTCCCAAACACCTCCTCCCCCCTAATAAACTGCATATCCTCGATATTAATATACCTCTACCTCCCCCCTTTTCTAACCTCCTCCATTCCTCAAAACCTTAAATCCTCCAACTCCTTCGATTTATATACTCTAAACGAGAATTTATTCTATCTAACAATCGGCCTTGTACCTATAAAATTAACTCTAGATGTATTATCTCACGTTACGTTAATATTATCGTTACATTATATACTCACCGGTGTTATTTACATATTGAAAAAGAAGGATGTTAGGGTATTAGTAGGGAGTAATGCGGCGGTTGGAGGGGCTGGGACGGCTGTGGGGTTCGCGGAGAGGGTAGGGGTGGGAGGGGAGGAGGCGGGGTGGTGTGGGATTGTGGGGTATGTTATTGGAGGGGTAGTTGCGAAAATGTGGTTTGATTGGGTTTAGAGGCTTCTGAATGACGTTTTGCCTATCAAAAATATTACGTTGCACTTTCTTCATAATCTATTTATTTTCTAACGTCAAAACGAAGACAGGCTCACGTCGTCAACAACCAAAACCCTATTCTCGGTTATCTCCACTCCCGTCATCTCCATCTCAAAGTTATCCCCTTCCTCCCCATCTTCGTCTTCTTCCATCATCACCATGGCTCCGTTCCTGTTCTCCTTCCCTCCCCTCCCCTCCCAAAGCTCCTGAACCTTGAACTTCAGCCACCTATCCGGCAACGCCGCGAAGCATGCCTGCAAAAAAAACGTCGAATAAAACCAACTGCACGACATGCAAATCACCAGGAACGCTCCGAACCTAAAGTGACGAAACGAATTTCATTCAAGGAGGGGTTAGAATTGGGTTGGCGGGTGGTGGTGGCAAAATTGGCGCATTCCCCAGTCTCGTAGCGTTCGCTCCTCACGCCGTCTCACCTCAGGAAGAACAGAGTCTTACATAGAAGCATCACGCACCCCGCTACAATCGTAGTCCCTGAACCCATGGTAACGCTACCTCCTATCTCCGAGAGGCTCACAACGAGCAGCTCCCTCTTCCGAACCTTCACGTCCTCGTTTTTCCTCAAGTGTAATAGCGTAGCCCAGGAATAGTGCACGCAGAAGTCGACGCTCAGGCCGACAGCTACGGAGAATACTATACTCTCGAGAATACTTAAATGCCAACCTTTGTATATGCACACTGTTATGGTCCAGCCTAGGATGCAGGATATTGAGAGCATACCTACTACGGTCACGGCGAGGGATTGAGTTGTTAAATATAAAACTAACGCGGCTATGAGGAGACTTAATTTTAGGGTTTGCTTGACTCCGTTGGCGAGGGACTGTTGAACGTCGTAGAGAGTTAGTTGAGCTATTGACCAGCCTTTTGAGAGGCCGCTGAGATCGAGGGAGAAGGCTGGATTCGAGAAGAACTTCTCCGACTCAAAGTCGTGGATCTTGTCCCAGAATACCTTGGTCTCGGGGTTGGAGGACGTGAAGTCGACGTTCGTGGTGACTTTCAATTTTATCAGGGCGACTTCGCCGTCTTCGTCCCAGTAAACTCCCTGCCAGTATGTGCCCATGCCGTTCCTGTTGCACCAGCCCTTCAAGCATTTTTGGAAGACCTTTGGCTCCAACGGAAAATCCTCCTCCTCTATTTCGCAGCAATTGCTCGGGCCGTCCCAAGTGTCGTCGGTTTCGTTGTATATCCCGCATTTTCTGCCCACGGCGGTCACCAAATCGTCGAAGAACAAAGACTCTTTTTCTTCGTACCATGGCGCGGCTTGGATTTCCCGCGTGAAGTTAAGCAAGGCCTTCTGACTTTCTTTAGAATACACGTCGATAGGGTACGTGTGGACTTCCCCCGCGTCCGACGGGTCCCAAGCGTTAGAATCGTCTTCTCCGTCCAAGCCGAACCACCACTGGACTCTGTACTTTACCCCCATCACTGACGCTGTGGTGAATTTAGGAGCGTACTGCATGTCCCACACCTCGAACGGGTGCTCGTCGTAGAAGAGTTGGTAAGAAGCAGACAGTGGGAGGGTCAGGCCGGGGTTGACAAATGCGAAGTAGATCGCGTACACTCCCAGCGAGCCGAGGAGTGCGGTCCAGAAAAAGGGGCCGGCGTTTGAGCGGAATTTTTCCGTCGCGCTCACTGAGCTGGACTTCGAGAAGGAAGAAATTGTGGAGGAGGGCCGGACCGGGGCCTCGGGCTTGTTGGAGGCGCGGAGTAGTAGGATGGTCGGGATAACAGTGTCGAAGAAGCGATCGAAATGGCCCCGTGCTTTATCCGCAGACCTCTGGAAGGCTGCGGTGACTTTGGATATTCTGCTATTCGTCTCGGATCGTTCATCGTCGTTCTTCACCGAAGCCCTCTTAGCGCGGCTTATTTCAGCCTTGCACACTTCGCTGTCGTAATTCAGGACCACCGCAGGCAGGAAGGTGATCATCAGCACGTAATCGCAGAGGATGACGAGAGCGGCGAACACCCCGAAACATTTCACCGAGACGATCTTGGACATTATGTTCGCCGCAAAGGCTGCAGAAGTTGTGAAGGAAGTTACGAAGGTAGACATTCCGGCGTGCTTGAGGGAATATTCTAACCTTTCTTTATTGGTCGGTGGCTGGCCGTCGGCGCTTTTGCAGTGCTTCAGACTGTGCCTCCAGCTGTCAACGTAGACGAAGACGTCGTCTGCCCCGATTCCTATCGCTAAGAAAATTGTGGTTGCATTCATGAACGGGAAGTGCGGAAGTCTGAGGACTGTGTTGTAAAGGAAGAAGCCGAGACCGAGGGAGCTCAAAATTTCGCCCAACGCCAAGAGAGTGACGCGAAGGCTGTTGGTGTACCACCACATCAAGACTAAAACCACGAAGCAAGCAATCACCGCGTAGTTGATGTCCTTCATAAGGTACCAGGTGAATATTTCCTTCTTCGTGCCGAGGTTGAAACCGAGGAGCGCGGTCCCCGTCGACTTGCCGTTGAGAGCCTTCTTCCCGTTCATGTAATAAAACTTCTTCTCGAGTTCCTTTTGAAGCTCCCACTTCCAATGCGAGTGCTCGCCTTGAGTGAGCGTCACGGCGACCATCGACCGGGCGACTGTGATGGGATAAGAGCCGCGCTTGAGCTGCTCGGCAGTTTCAAAGGGCAAGAGGCTCAGATACGAGTCCATTATACCCGCTCCATTTCCTCGCAAGCACTTGGATGGAATTTCAGCAATGCATTCTGCGACAAGCAAAGCGACGGACATGTTAGAATTATGTAGCGGTGAAAGTGTAAAAATTAACGGCTCCTCGCTGCCTCGTACCTATGCTTGTCGCCCAAGCCCAGAAGTACTCCTCCGAGTCGGGTTGGTGTCCCTTCTTGATGATGTTGCCGGCTACTGCGCAGCGGTTGAGGAGGTTTTCCTTATTGGCCTCAAAGTAAGGAGCGCAATCGCGAAGGATGTCGTTGAGCACACGGGCGTGCTCGTCGGTGAAGATGTCGCAGGAATTGGGAACGCGGAAATTGGCCTCGGTCTGGGTGTACGGGTCCCATGTATGGTTCAGGTACTGGTTGTCATCATCGCCGGCCATGTAGTAATTGTACTCGAGGAAAGAAGGCACGGTGATCTTTCTTGTGGCGCAGCATTCTTTCCCTCCGGAGTACATCCCTTCCCTCACACAAGCTCGATAGCAGCCGCCCTCGTCGCAGGTCTCGTAGCCCCTATTCACTGAGCTTCTGAAGTGTCTGACTATCGTTTCGATCTCGCACATTTGCCGGAAAGACTCGGCTGTCACAACGGACTTAGAGTGGTCGTGAAGGTTCCGAGGGGTATTCACCGGCCCGTCTTCATTGACGTGCACGAAAAGTAAAGTTATGTGCTCGTCGCCCTCGTGGGATGACTCGGGGCATGTAATGTCGCTTTTTTCTCTCAGAACAATGAGATCGAGATAGGGATCATTCGGGTCGACCTCAGCGTCGGCTTTGGGCGATACCGAGTAGATTTCATTGGCGTCCAGAATCGGATTCGGGTAGATCAAGGCCGGGCTGGTGAAGAGAGAGCTCAACAGCATTTCGTTGAGGTTGTCCGGGGAACCCTCAGCGACGGTGACGTAAGCTCCGCTGATCCGGTCACTACAACAGTCTATTCTATTTTGAATGATGATCTCGTCGAGATCAGCGAGGGCCCCTTCCGAGTAGTCGATTCTGAGCCAAGTTTCCGGTTGGTCTTCGGAGTGACAAATGGTGTCAGGGTTGTTATCTATGCAATTTTGCGGACCGAGATTATCTCTATCATCGGAATAAATCGAGGAGAGAGTGGCCGACAGCGGTTCTATTTGGTTCCCGTTGCTGTTGTGGGGAGGGTGGTTAGGGTTAGTGAAAGTGACGGAGGGTGTGGGGGGAAGGGGGGTTGCAGTTTCTCACCTGTCGAAGGCTGTAACCTCACGAAGATTTATGTAGTGGGAGTCCTCGCCTATTGTATACATGATCGAGATGGCGGTCGAGAAGTCGCGGGGGGTAGGGTGGGGAGTGTACTTGGGCGTGGTGGTGGTGGTGGAGGTGGGTGCGTTTTCGTGGCCGTCCATGTGATATTCCTGCGACGAGCGAAGCGAGCCGAGGAGGTCCGAGGAGCGAAACAACGAATTAGAACTATGTAGCAGTAATAGTGGCCTAAAACTACGCGAAATCGACTCAATTTCAACTCGTCGATCCGTCCCGTCGCAACTTCTCACCTCCTCTTCCTCTTGCTCTAGCAACATCCTGCTTGTACTTCTAATTTGTTGTTGAGAGCTCAATTTTCTTCTCCTCCAAGTGCCTGGATCTGATATAATGATTATTTGGTTAGGGTTAGATTGAGTACGGCTGACAATCACTCAACCCCTTGTCTACTTCATATTTCAGCACTGCTCACCTCCTCTCGAAGCTCCTTTCGGACTGCTATAGAAAAGCCTCTTCCTTCCCGGCCAGTAAAAGTACCCTCGGTCGACCTTGTCTTTTGCATATTCCCTTCCGATGATCGTCGTGCCCTTCGATATGAAGCCTAAGGTAGGGTCTTCAGTGTTCACGTAACCAGATTCCATTGTCATAAGAGATAAGGCAGAGAGACCAAGGGTGACTACAGATATGAAGAGTGCGAATAGCCTAGGATAGGAGGACACGATTTCGCAGTACTTCGAGAGGAATTCCATGACCTTTTCCTTGCCGTTGGGATCGAAATTAAGGAATGCTGGGTTGGGTTCTGAGGAAACGAAGGTATCGTGCGGTCGATGAAGAAGTCCAAGGAATTGGAGGGAATGGCCGAGAGAGGCGTCCGGACGGTGTGGTGGACGGTTGACGAATGAAGCGAGTCACCCCTATAATGACCCGCTTCTCCTATGTGTCGGGCAAAGTGGTCTCTTCTGTTTTTCTTCCCTCAATAAAAACAAATTCATGGGCTGGGAAAAGAGGAAAGCCGTTGGATTATTTTTGGATTTTCTAAGGAAAATAAATTGGGCGCGGGGGGGGGGAGAGCTTTGCGCGCGCTTTTCAAATCTATTTTTCTGCACATAATTGGATCAAATAACTTTATTTTCGAATTTTCAAAGCCTCCTCCCTCCACCTCCTCTCCTCCTTGTGTCGCTAGCCCTCACATCCCTGCTACTGCCCTCCTTCTCCTAGACGGTGACGGTGTCGCTAACCCTCACATCCCTGCTACTACTGGCGAAGTCAAATTGGAAATCACCACTGACGGCCACGAAATCACCGGCATTCGTGCTCCAGCTGCGCAAATCGTCAGGGGAGATGTCGAATTCTAGAAGCTCACTCTGCCCAGGCTCCAAGACACCTGTCTTCTTGAATCCCTTTAGTTCCACTGGAGGGGCGTCCTCGGCCACGGGATAGGTGACGTACAGCTGAACGACTTCGCGCCCGGCGCTCTTGCCTGTATTTTCAACATTCAGCTCGAACTTGAGTCCGTCTTTGCTCTTCACCTCGTAATCGAAAGTCGTGTAACTTAGGCCGTGCCCGAACGGGAAGTCGACGTCCTTCTCGACAAGTCCCCTCCATCCCACCTCCAATTTCTCGTCGTAGGTGCATGGGCTCGAGGAGCACGGCTCGACGGCGTCCTCTTCGCTCAAAGGAAATGTGACTGGGAGCTTGCCGCTGGGGCTCTCGACACCATAAATAATGTTGCTCCACGCAGTCCCTGTGGCTTGCCCGCCCAAGAACATATTCAGGACTGCGCTTGCTTTGCCTGAAAAGTTGCTAATGACGGTAGCGCCCGGTGTATTGAGGAGAACGACCGAAGGGATCGTAGCAGCTTCAACCAACTGCGTGATAAAATCATCCTGGTCGACGAGCAAAGAAGCACGGTCATGGCCCTCAGTGCTCGTCGTAGCACCGCAAGTCAAAACGACGTCGGCGTTCTCCATGGCGGCCAAAGCCTGGTCGAGGTCGTCGGTCGTGGACTCAACGATGGTAATCGTATCTCCCGCGCCCTCTTGAAGGCCCCTGACAATCGAAACGGGATCCTCCGCGATAACACGGCCGCTTCCCCCCATCACGTAATAATTACCCAGATCCCAGACCTTGAGCATCGCACTGATGTTGTTACTTGCGTCGCAGGCAGAGCCTACAACTGCGATAGTTTTCGCACCAGAAATCGGGAGAACGTCGTCTTCGTTCTTCAGCAATGCAACGCTCTGAGTGGCGATGCTGAGAGCCAGGGCCTCGTGTGCGGCAGAAGTTGCGGTGGCGTTGTAGAAGAGATCGTCGCAGTCGCCAGGGATGTCGCACAGATTAGGAAAGGCAGCGGGTTGGTCGTCGGTTCCAAGCAAGCCTACTTTCTTCATTTGCGTCAACACCCTGGTCACCATGTCGTCGATCCTGCCGTCATCACTGGCATCGAGATTATCAGAACTGAAATAGCCATCGTCTCCAGGCATATCCATGTCCAGTCCCGCATTTTGGTACCCAACATCGTTCACAGCCCACCAGTCAGACATCACAAACCCTTCGAAACCCATGCGCTCCTTCAGATCACGCACGAGCAGGTCCTCATTGCCACAGCTATGAGTGCCATTGACTAGGTTGTACGAGCACATAAAACTTGCGACTCCCTCGTCGACAGCGGCCTTAAAGGGAGGGTAATAGACTTCCTGCATCGTTCTCTCGTCAGCGTGCGAGTCGATAGTGTTGCGGTCGTTCTCCTGGTTGTTCAGAGCGAAGTGCTTCACTACGGCCATGACGCCCTCCTCCTGCACGCCTCTAACATAGCTTCGGGCCATCTCCTCGCCGAGCTTGGGTGACTCGCCGGACAGGTACTCGGCGTTCCTGCCTCCCTTAGCAACGCGGTGGACATTCACGGACGGACCCAATATCATGTTCGCTCCCTTCGCGCGATGCTCCTTCCCGAGCGCATGGCCCCAATCCTCCATCAAATTCACGTCCCATGCGCTAGCCACACCAAGGGAACATGGCCAGGCCGTCACTTCGCCAATAATCCTCTCGTCCGTGGTGCGGAAGCCCTGTGCGGCATCCTGCATCTTAATGGAGGGAATGCCTAGACGATCGACTGCAGGCTCATTGCCAATGTAATAGCCGGATTGTTGTTTTCTTGAGATCCACCCCACGCCATTGACGATAGAGTACTTTTCCGAAGTGTCCATCTGCGCTACGAGCTGATCGATGTCACTATCGGCCCCCAAAATTTGGGCATAGAGGGTCGTCGGGAGAAGGAGAACGGCATAGGCCAACTTCATGTTTTTCTCTTTTAGGCGTAGAGTAACGTAGCGTCGTTCGTTAGGAATCGACCTTTATGCTTTTTTAGAATCTACCCCTTTTTGATTTTGTGCCTCTGAAATCGACCCCTTTATGATTTTTTCCCTTTCTCTTCAAGCCATATTATCGAGCGAAAGAGGAAAGTGGAAGATATTTTCTCAAATTTGCCAAATCAATCAAGTTAGAAAATTTTGTGCATCCAATCCAATCCAATCTAAATATTAGCTCCGGCATTACCATTATCATTACTTCTTTCCCCCCTCCCCCGCATTTACTTTCATTGCCTCGTTCGCCTTGTTCTCCCTCCTGAGCATCTCTGCCTCCACTGCCTCGCGCTTCTTGAGCAAGTTCTCCTTCCTGTCCGCGAGCTCCTTCGCGGCCTGTTCGGCCTCCCTTTTGGCTGCGGCCTCGGCTGCGGCCTTCTCGGCCCTTCCCTTCGCTAGTTCCTCCTTCTTTTCGTCTTCGTCCTTCGCGTCTTGCTTGGCCTTGAGCCTTGCCTCCCACTCCTTCTTCTTCCTTTTCTTCTCCTCCTCGGCCGCGTCGATGTTATCGCTGACCGGCGGGGGTTTGTCGCTGTACCAATTTTCGCCGTGATCCGTGTAGGTCGGCATTGCGATATCCTCGTTGAAGTTGTAGCGCTTCTCCGCATAGGTTCCGTCCCTAATAGCCCCTTTCTCGCCGGCCCTGGGGACATAATCTTCGAGGAGAGTGACCCTGGCCACGGAAGTATCTATCTGAAATGCGTCCTCCGCCAGGTTCAAGGACTGCACCCCTCCAATGTCCATTTTTACTCGGAAGTGACCAGGCTTCTTCAGCCTGTTCAGTATCGTCGCCCCAGGAGAGTGATGCGCGGGGCCTGTCCCGCTCTTCCCCGTGAGCTTAATATGAACGCCTGGAAGGAGCTCGTCCGTGAAACATATTCGCCTATTCTTGTGGAACAAACACTCCCGCCCCTCCTCGTGCTCCCCGCTTTCCGCGTTGTTCTTCTCCAGCATTCCCACCCCGTGCAGCTCGTCGAATCGGAAGGTTCCCCTCCAAATGTCATGGTTGGAGAAGAGATATATCCCATTTCCGTGCATCTGGCCCCTGCTAAAGTCGCCCTCGTACAGAATTTCTCCATTCACCTTGTACTCGCCGAAACCGTGAGGGATCCAGCTTTCGTTCACCCTGATGCTGTCGCCAAAGTACACCACTCCAGTAGCGATACCCTTCCCAAACTTGTTGAGCCTGAAGAACTTGTGAGTCTTTATCTCAATCTCCTTCACCTTCTTGTCGTCCTCCTCCTGCTTCTTCTTCCTCTCCTCGTATTCCTTCTTCTTCTGCCTCTCAATCTTCACCCTGAGGGCCTCCTCCTCCTTCTCCTTCTTCTTTGCCAGCCGGCGCTCTGCCTTGGCCCTCATCATTTCTTCGGACTTGCGCTCGATGGCCAGCTTGCGGGCATAAGCCTCGGCCTGAGCGGTGGAAAGTGGTCGGGAGTGGCGTGGGGGCGTCAGTACGTTCAAAATAAGGGACTATCCACCAAACCCCTAACCCCTTCACCCCCTCGCCCTTTGACTAACTCACCGGCGTCTCCTTGGCCGCTGTCATCTGAGCAAGCTCGTCCTCCTCATCTTTCGCCTCTATATTCTTGAGGAGCTTCTTATACAGTTTCTTCTGAGCCTCGTTCATAGGGCCGCCCATCTTGCCTAGAATGTCCATGATGTTCGAAGTCGAGGGAGTTGGAAAAGAACTTTATGTAGCGGCCGTGTTCAGCGTTTCGATTGCGGGAACGTGGGATAAAACTATGTTTGAAACTGATATTAAACCCTAACAGTAAAATCCGTTGTCTCAAAAGAGACCCTATATCTGGGCAGGTGAGAAATTGTTGTGGGCATTTCCACACGGACCCTATCTTTGGAATTCATTTTTAGCTCTTTTAGCTCTCTCCGGACGCCCCTTCTTCTCATATTACCTCTCTGGGCCAGCCCCAGAATGCCACCTCCCCCTCCAGGACTAAAGGTGCCCCCCCTTCCTCCACCTGGGCGCCCAAAGCGAAGCAATAGTAAAGTAAAAAGCAGCGATGGCCCGCCCCTCTCTCCCACTGGCCAGGCGATGCCCATGCCCAGGTGTAGCATTGACGCTGCCAGCGCGAAGACCTTTGCTTACAGTGGGCCCCCGGCAGGAATGAAGGCGCCGCCCCCGCCGTCAGCAGGCCCAAATATTCCTCCTTCTGGCCTGACCGCCCCTCTTCCCCCTTCCCGAGGCAGGGGCTTCTCGAGGTTCGAGGACGACCTTGCGAAAACGAATTACGATGATGACGGCGCCTTTGAGGTTATGGACGAGGAGGCTCCGCAGCCGCTCAACAGCAGGGCCAGTGTTGGTGTATTCGAGTCGCCCGGCTCAAGCAAGGTGAGAAGTTGTGTGCTCCCTCGCTTATACAAGGCGACGCAGCAAATGTCCAACGCACAAAACTTTGATTGTAAACGAATGGCCCTGACCCAAAACCCGTGCCCTCCACCCCCACACCCCACCTCATCCCTACCCTCACAGAGCTCGGACTCGGCCCCATTTAGCAAGAAGAATCCTCCTGGGCCTCCTCCAGGAGAACCCATTAGTTTCGTTCAAAAGAAGGATAAGTCCCATTCGGGCAGGCCGAATTCTACGGAGCGGCCGAAGTCCGACGGCTCGTCGAAGTCAGCGAAGTCGAGCAAATCTGGCGGCGCCTCTTTCGCCCCTCCTCCCGGCGCCCCTGTAGAGTTCATTTCCAAGAAGTCAGAGCAAAAGTTTCAGAAAGATCCTTCGAAGTCAGGGAGATCCTCCCCGACTCCCAAGACCAAGTCCAAGAGAATGTCCAGAGGAGGTGAGGCCGCCGCGCGTCGCAAATACTTCCTAGCCAGTCTTTCCAAACTAACCCTGTCCAAAACAACACCGCCCTCCCCCTTCCCCTTCCCCTTCCCCTTCCCCTTCCCGTTCCCCCCTCAGGATCAAATTCCCCAACAAGGGACCGCAACGTCACCTTTACCTCGAACACCAGCATCGACCTCCCTAAAACTCACAGAGGCACAGGTTACCCTCGTAAAGCCGCAAGTTCCACTGCGTCCAACGCGACGGTGGGCACTGTCCGCAAGACCGAGTTGTCCTCTGCTCCTAGCGTGAATGA
Source organism: Triparma strigata (assembly GCA_030267945.1). Taxonomy (NCBI): domain Eukaryota; class Bolidophyceae; order Parmales; family Triparmaceae; genus Triparma; species Triparma strigata. The sequence goes on from BRXY01000134.1 coordinate 51,372, forward strand.
CTACACCGAATCGGAAATCACCAAGGAGAGGATTTGGGAAGGCAAGGCACACCAATTCTGCGGCTTCTTCCTCCTCTTCTTTGCCGCGGTGTCCTTCTGCGTGTCCATGTTTGCTAGTACGATGGGTAAGATCGATGAGAAGGTCGAAAGCATGATCAGGTACAGGACCACCACCTTTTTTGAGGACGACCGACTCTTCGACGCATTTCAATGGAACCAAGATCCATACTTGCAAACGACGAACAACTTTTACTTCTTCGACTGCACTAATAAGGACGAGGTCCTGAACGGCGGGACTCCGGTGCTGGAGGAGAAAGGCCCTTACGTCTTCCAGCAGACCATGGCCAGGCTCGGTATAACTTTTTCGGCGGACCTGTCTGAGCTTACCTATACAAGGGCGTACAAGCAAGAGTTCGTAGACGATGAAGAATGGCTCTGGAAGTTGGATGATCAGATTACCATGCCCAGCGTGGCCTACGTCTCCGCCATGAACAGCGCTGAGGGCTACGGGTTTTCAGGAGAAGATTACCTTGTCCTTCAAGAAACCTACGTCAAGCTGGAGAAAATCGCGGACTTCTTCTCGGAAAGCAACGACGGAAACAAGGTGTCAGACATCCCTGAAAAATACTATTTCGCAGACCTTCTGTGGAAGAAGTTCGTGCCGTTGATCATTTACGATATTTACGATCAAATGAGGAACAATTGGGCGGCCGATGATTGCGGCATAGATTGGTGGTATTGGCGAGAGGAGCAAGACCAGGGCGGCGGAGCAAACGTCGATTCCAAAGGCTTTCTCAAGAAATGGGGTGGGGAGTGCGGGGGTGGGAACGGAGGCGTGTTTGACATTCTCGAATTCGAAGGTTGCCTCAGTTCCACGGGTTCCTTCTGCTCCAACTGTTGCTCCAAGGGCATATCTATGGAACTTCTGGACTTGATGGACCCTAAGATTTGCCCTGGCTACTCTGAATGGCAGGACAACCAGTGTAAGAGGAACATGGACAACAAAGTTTACATTGACCAGGTTCTGGAGCTTTTCGACGCTAGCAACAAGATGAGCTTCATGGCCGACGTGGTGGAAGTTGATGAAAACGGAGACTTTGCCTTCTTCGGAACTTCCACGTGGGTCGACGAGATGAACGCGGGCATGGGCCTCGTTGAATCGCACTTTGCCGGAATCGTCTCTGCGGACATCTACAATGACATTCGCAACTGGCTGTTCAAAGTCTCCAACAGCAGTTCCAAATTTCACAACGCCGTAATGAACAAGATCCAAAGTTGGACCGGACAGGCGCCAAGTGACAGCGTGAAGAAGTACTTGAACTCTGCTGCCTTGCAGTTCGGCACTGGACGAGTCATAGGAGGATTCTCGGGATCTGGACAGGTCAGATCGTTTTATGACAGCCAAAGTTTCTTGGAAGACAGACAAGCAAACAACGACCTAGAGATAAAGTGGGACCATTCGAGGTGGCAATACAACGATGACACCAACAGCAAGTACACTGAATACGGAGTGTGGTACAAGAGAAAGAAGGGGACTAACGTTGACATGACAATCAACCAGGCCAAAGCTTTGCTCACCTACATTAGCGACTCGGGTAACTTCTGGAACATCGTCCAGGATTCTTACATAAACAATAACGCCGAGTGCCCCGGCACCGGAACAAGCTACGCCAACGTTAGAGCCTACATCATGTACATTAAGGACACGTTCGTCATTCCCGACTTTAGGAACAAGCTGCAGGGGCAACTGATGCCCACTAGGACGGTCGAACAATGGGTCCTGGGCCACTGGGATCAGGTCAACAAAATGGTTTTGGACCCAGGCGACCCTCGCCAGCACTCCGCCCTCTTGCGCGACAACGACTTTGCCCACATCAGCGATGAAGACTACGTAGCGCCGGTGCCGGTCGTTGATCCGGACAACCCGGATGCGGAGCCCGAGGGCGTGAGTCTCATGTGCCAGACATCGTCGGATCGTCCTGGAGTGATTCGTGACGCCATGAATAATGCGAACATCCTCTGGGATCATTGTGAATACGACGCGTCAACGAGCATATGGGCCAAGAAAACCGATACCTACAAGTCGGGCTTACTGGAAGTCCGTGAAAAGGGAGAGTTGCTCAAGGTTAACGGCCTGGAGTACTTGACCGCTGATGCGTATGGCAAGGACCTGTACTTTAACAAAGGTGGCCACACCTTGCTCGGAGATTACTCAGCGTCAGAGGGGCTGCTGGACGGCCAAACATGGCCCGCCTTGCAGCTTAACACCTGCAATAGCAAGTGTAAGGTTGCTGTATATCACCACGATACAATGATGCCGATCATTTGGAAAGTCGACAAGCTCATCAAGGACGTCGAGAAAATTAAGGGTCAGCGCTCCGCCCAGCTCATCCTTGACGAGGACTATCTCAGCCCCATTCTGTATTCGAGCAGCTACCACGATGACTACACCTTCATTGACCCTGCCTACCCTGGCTTGCTCGATATCAGCAAAAGCAGGGGGACAAGGGTGTTCCTGAGCAAACCGCATTTCTACTTCGATGAGCACAAAGATTTACAAGACAAATACGAAATAAGGATCTCCGGGCTCAGCCCGCGTGAGAGCAAACATAATTCACGGGTTTGGGTCGAGGAGGTCACGGGCCACGTGGTCAAAAGGGACGTCAAGCTACAGTACAACATCCTGCTGCCGCCGAAAGAGGGTGTGTTCGGAGAGCTAGATGGGTCAGGCATGGAGGCAGCCGGCAATGAACCTCTAGTGTATCCCATGTACTGGCTCCAGCAGACCTCGATGATGACGGAGACCGCGTCATCGGAACTCGATACGCACCCAATCTACGCGCTCCTGTGGATCCAGTACACGCTTATCCCCATGAGCATTATCTGCACCATGGCAATGATTGCAGGCGGCGTGATGTGCATTCGTCGGGGCACCTTCATGATAACGCATCCCAGCATGAGGGTGAACGAAGCTGGCATGCGATATCACCAGTGGATGCACGACCTTCACTTGGCGAGAAATAAGGACAAGGACAAGAGACGAGCAGAGAAGCAGAAGCGAAAGGAATTAGAAAAGCGAATAAAGTCGGTCATGGTGAATCAAAAGTCAACAGTGGGCTTTGAAGCGAAGAAGAACCATGGCGACCACTTCAACGGAACTACGTCGCCATTCCATAATAAACTCTAAGGAGCGAAAGATAGTTGCTTCATTTGAAATTTGAAATTGATGCTTTATTAGAAGTCGAACCAAACGCTTTCTAGGAGAATTTGGTTCGCGGCTTCTCGCTTCTTCTTTCTCTTTCGCTTCTGCTTTCGAGATGGCGTCTCAACAGTCAGAATTTGTGTTGCGGGGGGGTTAACGACAGCGGAGGGGGGCGGAGAGGAGATGGAGGAGGATTGCTGCGGCTTGGCGAAGAAAGTATTGGGAACAAATGCCGGCAACAGGGGGTGGGATCCTAGGAGGATGAGGTTCAGAACTGACAATATAACTATGGCGAGGGACTGAATCTTGGTGGCGTCGGAGTTAGTTCGAGTGGAAGTCGTTGGTGTTGTTGGATCTGTAGATGTCATCTCTGTTATTTTCTTAGTTTTGGTTTTGATTTTGGCTTTGGTTTTGCCCGCCGCTAAGGGCAAACTCGAGCGCACAGCTATGGCTGACCTATTAAGAGACGGTCTAGGGTGTCGGGGCGGCAGCGGAGCCGGCGGGGATTTCTTCTTTTCCCCTTTCTGCTTCACAAGATGAGGTGGGGGAGGAGGAGGAAGTGGAGTTCGAGTTTCCACGGTCTCCTTGTCTGGGCTCACAACGTTGAGGAACTGAAGGGTCGACTCGTTACAGAGTGTCGACGAGTCGAAAATAATGGGTTCGACAAGACTGCCGCTGACCATGCTGTCATTGAAAATGTTTGTGCAGTCTATCATTGCCGGGGCTACACCTGACCGCTTCTGAAGCTGCCTGTGCTTGTCTAGACGCAATTTTATCAGCCTGGCCCGGCTGGGCTGCTGGTTTCTCCGTGTCGACATTCCCTCTTCCGAGAGCGGGTTGGGGGGCAGCAGCTGATTCATGTTCTTATTTGGATTCTTTCCAGCTGCTTTTTGCAAACGAATAGATTTCATATTTTCCTCGCTTGCGACGACCAACGCGATGCTTTCGCCTCTGAAAGAAAACGATATGAATCTCCCGCAGCCTGTTTTGTCTCCGAGCAAGCAGGCTTCCAATCCGAATGCCGGAAACCCCGGCATTCCCTCAGGCAACCCCCCTGCCCCTAGCTCCGAACCCTCCGACGAAGACATCATGCTCCAGCTTGCAGGAAAGACGGAGAAGGCTGCGGGAGGAAGTTTGCAAGGCAACTTCGCCAAGTTTCGGGCCGAAAGGGCTAGACAAAAGAAACTCGCGCGAGCTAACAAGAAGCATTTGAAGGAGAGCCCCAAGACGCAGGAACAGGTGAGTGAGGCATGAGAGAGAGCTGTGCGGGAGGGCTTGTCGTTTTTTAGCCGCGGACTCATTCGTCTCACGCCACACTTCGACTTCGAACTTCAAACTCGCATCACAGAAAGACGCCCTGAGGATTAAGTTTGTCGAGCAGTGCAAGAAATACATGGGAGTCCCTTATCACCCGAGCTACCACAAGGACCCGAGCTCGCCCTACCACGGCGCGCCCCTTTACTTAGACTGCTGCGGATTGACCAGAAGGGCCCTGCAGGATCTTGCTGAGGACTTCGGTTTCGTCATCGGCCCGGGAAACCAGGCGTACCAGTTTGAGACCTGCCCGGAGGAGGTCGCCGAGGCTGACCTCAAGCCTGGAGATTTGATCTTTACGGCGGGCACTTACTTTAAGGAGGGGAAGAAACCCCAGAAACACGACATGGTCCACATTGAGGTCTTCATCGGAGGCGGAGAGAGCGGGCTCCAAACCATCGGCGCCAGGAGGCAAACCGGAGTCGTTGAGATTTTGCCCAGCTACAAGTTCGAGAGCAAGAGCTACAAGATCACGAAGCAGTATTTGAGGAGCCTTGATACGTGGATTTCGGGAAAGTGCGCTCCTCTCCTTGATCCCAAGTACTGGGAAACCAAGTTTAAGACCAACACGGCGCACCTCGACAGCTGCCCTGATAAGAAGTCTGTCTTTGACGCCTGTGACGACGACGAGGACAACAATGAGGGCGAGGCGCTGGACGAGAACGCAAAGTACTTCTATGTCAACAAGAGCAACGGCTGGAAGCTAGTCAGCGACGCCCTAGAGAAGCGCGGCTTCACCAGGCTTCCCTTCGAGTACAATTTCAGGACTCAGTTTGATCTCAAGTGGGTCGAGGGCAGGAGCGCCATCAACTACGCGCAGCACCAGGACGGTCAGCTCGTGAACCACATCAGCAACAACGATGTCATCACCAATAAGATTGGCTTGCTTACCACCTTGCAGGACGCGTACGGGGCCGACTTCCCCCCCGCCTTCTTCCCCATGACGTACAGGCTGGACAGGCCCGCTGACGTCCTCCAGATGCTCGAAAACATTGAGGGCGACGAGGAGAACAAGGTAAGCTATCTAGAGTGTGAAAGATCGCGCTATCGATTGCTTTTCTAACATTCTTTCTTTTATCTCTCTTCAGTTCTGGATCCATAAGCCCTCAGGCAAGAACTGTGGAAAAGGAATTGAAGTCATCACGTCGGAGGCCGTAAAGGAGCTCGTGACCAAGCCCAAGGACGAGGAGAACAATGAGAATGCCGTGCCCTCTGGCGCTGTTGGTGAAGATGACGTCATCGAATCCAGGTACAGCAATCTCAACTTGGAGAACGGCTTGGTCCAAAAATACCTCACCAAGCCTCTGCTTCTAAACGGCAAGAAGTTCGACATTAGGGTCTACGGCCTGGTGTCCCGCTGCACCCCCACCCAGTTCACGAGCTTCTACCACCACGGTTACGTCAGGTTGTCCCTCGAGGACTTCACTATGGACGAGGCTAGGCTCGGTGACAAATTCGTCCACCTCACCAACGCTTCGGTGCAGAAGAAGCACCAGGACTACAAGGAGCGGGGAGTCGAGAGTATTTGGAGCTTCGACCAGCTCGGGGAGTACCTCGTGGCCAACGGAAAGGCGGAAAGCAAGGAGGCTGCCATTGAAGACCTCAACGACAAGTTCCAGTTCGTCATCAACTCGGTCCTCAAGTCAGCCAAGAATAAGTTTAACAGGAAGCGTGGCTTCTTCGACCTCTTGGGCTTCGACTTCATGCTTTCGGAGGATCTGTCCCCCGTCCTCTTGGAGGTCAACACAAACCCCGCTCTTCACCTCGATTGCAAGGTGATGGAGGACGTCATCCCCAACGCTGTTGAGGAGACGATGGACCTCGTCATGAAGAGCCACGAGATGAATGAGGACGGCACGGAGGTACTCAAGAGCGGAAAGCAAATTGCTGAAGAGGTCGGGGGCAGGTTCCAGCTGCTCAACGACACCTTTGACGAGGGCTTCGATTACGCCGGGAGGTTTGGTGTCGGAAAGGGAATAGATGCGGTGAAAGCTTTGCGCCTATCGCCCAGGTCTGATTAGGAAGAAGGACTGTGCAGCCAGGTTTGGCGCAAAAAATGTGTTAGGTTCTATAAGCAAGCAAGGATTTCATAAGTAGCAACAGAACAGTTAAGGTTGTCAAAATATCTCGTCGTATTTATCCTTTTCATGTGTGTGTGTGTACCTTCTCCTCGTGCCTTTGCAAGTCGACTTCAAGGAGAGTGAGGGGGTTAAGTTTGTGGCAATTTTTTTTGCTCCCAGACTGCACAGAGGCAGCACCTATAATCTACACATAGTAAGGTGGCCCTTGGTGACGCTATCCGTACTCGAGGAAAGGAGCCAGAAAAATGATCAAAAGATTAGAGCACCTCAATTTTTGCCAAAACTGCTTTTTGACTTTGGAGTCAAATTTCTCCAAGGAAAGCGTCTCATCCACAAAAAAGGTCTCATGGCTAGCGAAAGTGACCCAAATCCGGAGGGGAATTTCACGAAGATGGACAGGGACGACGTCGAACTCACTCGAGAGAGCAGCCTGGCCTTCGCAACTCGTGATATGGGTAAGTGGCTTACTCCCCACCAGCTTGAGTGAGATTGTAAGCATTCTAACGAATTATCATTTATAAAAATCGTCGCTTCTGCCTTCTTCTCTACGTTCACTTTATTGCGTTTTCAATCACCCCTTCTCAACAGCCTCTGCAAGGTGAGTAAAGCCATGATACGTAGGAACCTCTGGCCTTAGTGTAAACAACTTCCACTGGGTTCGAACGAATGCATACTCACACCCTCCCCCACTCCCCGCAGTCTCGCCGGTTTCGAGCCCGATTGTGGCCGTCGTCACATTTACGTCGACGGAAAGAAAGAGCCCGGGAAGAAGTTCCTCTCGTACAAAAAGGCCTCTATCACCAATGCCCAAAAGCATGTTGGCATACTAAAGGATACTCACGACGACGGTACCAAAGATACCTTGGTTCCCTTCCCGCTGAATGCTCCGCTTGGTGCTCACAATTGGAATGAGAATTACCTTCTGACCAGACTTTTGAAGAAGGTGAGGAGCGTGTATCTCGTAGGTACTGTCAATTTCATGTCAGCCGTCTCACCCCAGCCCCTCTCCCCAAACAAACGCTTGCGCACACACACCAGTGCTTCGGCACTTGCCTGATGCAGAAGCCCTCCGTGCTCGAGCCCTACGGCATCGGACTCGTTCTTTACTTCAAGTTCCTGAAGCTCATGACGGTCTGTTTCCTCTTCATGTCCCTGGCGCTTGCGCCTAGTATCCTATTTTACTGGATGGGGAGCAGTACTAGCGACGAGGACAAGGCCTTGATGATTTCCGAGAGCGCGCTGAACGCTCTTTTCTTCACCACAATTGGTAGCCTCGGAGCTGGGACCGTCAGCTGCATGGAGGGCAACTACGACCAAAAGTTCGACCTCGAGTGCCCCAGCGGGGTCTTCAAGAGCATCGAGGCGCACTGGGGTACCCCCACCGGCTACTGCTCCTGTCCTGCAGCCCAGCAACCGAACGAAGACGGAGTTTGCCCCGGAAGTAAGACTTACCCCGCCGAGGCGAGTTGGGGGGCCTGCACCGTGGATTCCGATGGAGAGAAGGAAGCGTGTTGGCTCAGTGCGACGAAAATCACCAAAGAATCGTGCTGCGCGTACGACTTGGTCAACCCCGACCCGGAGGAGGGAGAGAGTCCCGACTTCACTCCGGATTTGACCAAAATCGACATCTCCGCGAACCCGTCCTGCAGCTCGCCCTCGGCCCAGTATATTGCTGACGGAATGTGTCTCGGTCAGAAGAACTGCACCTTCACCATTGACTACAACCACACGTACACGTGGGATTACAATGAGAAGTACGACACCGTCTGCGACTCGGAATGGGATAAGACTGCTTCGAACGAAGATGGCCTAGTCTGCCACAGGAAGCTGGACGATGACGTCTACGACAATGGCGCCAACTTCACCAGTTGCCCCGCGAAAAAGGACTACAACCTCATCGTCGTCGGCCTCTGCGCCGAGGAGGAGATGACTGTTGACTTCAACGGGAACGAGTACACCTTTGTGAAGGAAGACTTGATCCAGTACATTGCCTACATCGACTGTTTCGCCATTTTTGTCTTCCTCATGGCAATCCAGTGGATGAACCAACGTGAGCTCGACGCGATCGACGAGAGCGACAGTATGAACTGTTCGCCTTCCGACTACACCGTCATGGTAACCAATCTACCCACACACGACCCCGGTCAGCTCAAGGGAGAGCTCATTGCGCACTTCGAGAGCGTCTTGAAAGCCAACAAGACAGAGGAGGATGAGAAGTTGAGAGTCAAGGGGCAAGACGACAAAATTGTACCTGAGGACCTCCGCGTCTTCGACATCCAATTCAGCCTCAACAACCGCCAGCTTATTAGGTGGAAGAAGCAACGCGGGCTGACTGCGAGGCTCAAGGACAAGCTGGAGAACGAGGTGTACATCCTCAACCAGTGGGGCAAGTTCAAAGGCAAGTTGAAAGCGAAGCTCGAGCTCAGACACCATTTGTTGCAGACGAAATTTGACCGTGCCAACAAAAAGCTAGAGGCTATTGAAAGAAGCGTCGCGAGTGGCAAGTTCAAGGAACACGCGAAAAATGCCTTCATTACTTTCCACACCGAGGCCGCCTGCGTCAGGTGCAAGAAGATTTATCCCGACCTCGGTTTCCTCCACAGGATGACCATGTGGAAGAGGCACAGGATGGGCGGTAAACATAAGCTGGTGGTCAAGTCCGCCCCTGAGCCGAGCGAAATTATCTGGGAGAATCTCGGCATCGGATTCTTCAGCAGAGTTATCCGCCTCACCTTCACGTCGATCTTCACCCTCGCCATGCTCGCTGCTTCCTTCATCCTCATCTACAGAGGCAGGGTCGCCCAGGAGGAGGCCGCGCTCAAGTATCCCGAGGCCGAGTGCAGTAACTACATCATCGAGCCCGTACCCAACAAGAACATCACGCTGGAGGACCTCGAATACGTGACGCCCCTGAGCGTCCAGTACGACATAAATTGGGAGCACTACAACCAGACCTTGGGCAACACCGGAAAGCTCGAGTGCTTCTGCAAGGGGCTTCTGGTCGATTCCAACTACGCGCTTAACGGAATGCTCGAATTCAACTTCGAAGACGCCACCACAGGGAACAATGAGCAGTGGTGCAAGAGCTGGTTTGAGAGTTACTCGTACATTTCTGCGTTGAAGCTTGCTGCTGTCCTGGGAGTCGTCGGAACTAACGTCGTGTTGAAGCTGGTCCTGAAGAAGCTCATCAATATTGAGGGTCCTGGCGACAAGACTAGCATGATCACCTCGCTCACCCTCAAGCTCTTCCTGGCCAGGTGAGTGCAGCGACAACGACAAAGTCGAGGAGCAAAGCGACGAAGTAGCTGCATTATCTAACCCAGTATTCGCGCTCGCTTCGTTCCCTGCTCCTCGCTACACTCTCGTCGCAGTTTCGTGAACACGGCCTTCTTGACCCTTTTGATTAACGGAAATATCGACGTTTTCATGGGGGGGCAGGACAAGACAGATACCTTGGAGAACATAAACAACTTTGGACTGCTAGGGGGCGGGTACGACGACTTCGGCGAGGTTTGGTACCTGGAGATCGGAGTTCCCATCATTATGACTATGATCATCAACATGATTTCGCCCCACGTCTCCACGTTCGTCACTTGGATTCTCAAGAGGTACAAGCAGTGGAAAGACCGTTCGTTCAGCTCCGATCACGGAATTACTAAGATGGTCACGCAGAACGATCTTGAGCTCATGTACACAGGGCCTGAGTTTTTGTTGTACGAGAGGTATGCTTCTTTGTTGAACACATTGTTCGTGTGCCTCATGTTCAGCAGCGGCATGCCTGTGCTGATTCCTATTTGCTTCTTGACGTTTTGGAGTTACTACTGGGTTGATAAGTTCATGCTTTTCAGGTTCTTCTCCCTGCCCCCAAGGTGAGAGGCAGCGACAACGAGGAGCAAAGCGACGACTTGGAAATATGTTTCACGTTAATTAACTCGCTATCGCCAATCTTAATGGACTCGCCTTGCTCGTCGCAGGCTCGATGCCTCTCTGGCTCAGCAAGTCTCGTCAATCCTGCCCTATTCAGTCCTCCTCCATCTGAGTTTCGGCATGTGGATGATGTCCAACGACGAGTTTTTTACCACCGCGAGCGTAGAGCTCGACACCAGTGCGCTGAATGCTACTTCGGTTGGAGTGGGGGGCGTCAGTGTAGACGTCAGAAGGTGAGAATGAAGCTAAAACTACAAGGAGCGAAGCGACGAGCTGGAAATGAGTCAATTTGCGCACCATCACCCACGACACGGTTCTAACTCGTTGACACCAATCTTTTGCTCGTCTTAGTCTCGACATTAGCGACACGTTTGGAGACAATGTCTTCTTAGGAGAGGTCTACGACCGCTTCTCCCACGCCAACAACCTCGCGAGCTTCGTCCTGTTCATTTTGTTGGTGGTCGGGATAGTCTGGAACCGTCTTGTGGTCAAGATCCTCAGGCAGTCCTCGGGCTTCTTGAGCGTATTCTCCTGCCTCCAGACTTGCCTCGAGGGCACGAACGAGCTCGAGGGTAACCCACCGTTCCTGCAGGCCATTGAAACTGAGATGATGCAGTTGCAGATCGGCCTCGGGCTGCTGGATGATAACATCATCGAGCAGTACAAGACGGAGCTCGAAAGGAGGGAAAGGGAGCGGGGCGTCAAGGAGGAGGACCAGAGGGAGATCAAAATCTTGGAAAGCTACAACTTCGAGGCCAACCAAGAATACATCAAGGCCTTCGCTAGCGACGCGTCCAGTGTCATGGAGTACAACTCCAGGAAGAAGACCGAGATCAGAGAGAGCGAGTCGATATCGGAGAAAGACTTGGGCGTGCCCGATACGATCGAGGAAGGCCTTGAAGACCTCGGGGGGCAGATCGACGAAAAGTTCAACTCAGTCTACTCCGCCATGGAGAAGGGCGTCATGGACGCCACCCATAAGATAGAGGTCATGGCGCATGGAGGGGAGGGTGGGATGAAGGAGGTCGAGCTCGTCAAAGATGGCAACGCGAGGGACAGGGCACCGACAGGCCCGAGAAGGAACGCCGAAAAATTGAGGGAGAAAAAGATGGAGAGGGAAAGTCTGGGCGGGGGGGAGGGAGGCCAAGGCCAAGGCGAGGGCCTGGGTGGCGATGAAGTCCAAGTGAATGTCGGTGGGGGAGGGGGTGGTGACGAAAGCCAGGCCCTTGTCGTCGCAGGAGCCGAAGACGCGTGGGAGCAGAGGTACGACGAAGAGAGTGGACACTACTTCTACGAGAACATAATCACGCAAGAAAGGTCTTGGGAGGCGCCAGCAAAGTTCAAGCCGTTCGAGGTCAACGCTGCGCAGCTTTAGGGGCGGAGGGAAGGGGCGGAGGGAGGGGTTTGGAGGGCGCGGTAATTGTAGGTATCCCATTCATTTGCAATAGAATTGACTTGACGGTTGCCTGATGGTTTGCAGGGAAGTTTTCACTGATCTCAAGATTTTCTTAAGATGCTTCGTTTGGGTATACGCCTAACTTTGTGCCTCTTGGCCTTCGTGTTGCAAAGTTCTGCCTTCGTACCTATCGCCCCTCAACAACAAATACGTAGTCCTACTCAAATGAGTATGATATTCGGGCCCAAGCAAGCGCTCGCCATCGAGAAGAGGAAAGACCCTAAAAAGTTTGAATCTACGATTAATGGGCTGATGAAGGTGCGAGTTGTTGGCAGTTTAAATGCTTTCAGTCGGATAAGGCCCTATTTCACTATAAAGTAGTAGACTATAAACTTATTTTACAAATGGCGCAATGTTGATCCCGTATCTCATGCAATGAACCTGATCTAACCTTCGATTAACCCTCGCAGAAGAACAAACTGACGCGCGATGCGGCAGAAAAGCGCTACGGAGAGTTCCTGATCGATCCTGACGGCTTCGCCCTCCGGGCTGGGCAGGCGGCGCAGAAGGCTGCGGGGTACAAGAACTGGGAGGACGCCGCCATCGGGAGGTCGAAGAACCCGGAGGAGACTCGCGCCCGGATCGACAAGTTCAAGAAGGAGTCCCAGCTCAAGGCCCTAGCCGTGATTACTGTGTTCAGCGCCGTGCTTCTGTTCGCGAGCTCGAACAAGAAGACTTACACTCTGAGCGGCATAAAAGATTCGCCGACTACGAATCCTTACCTCGAGTTCAAGAAAGTTCAGGAGCTCGAGGAGTTGAAGAAGCAGAAGGGGCTTTAACGATGCTGATAACCATTTTTATTCTAATGCTCGTTCTAATTATCTAATTATATTTGTTTGTTGTTAAAAGCGCTTCCGAAGTTGTGTGTAGTGATTAGTGATCAACTTCGTTCGTTCCGTTGCGTAATTTTTCCTCTCTTCGGTCGCGTCTTGGAACCTGTCGGGATGCCACTTCATCATTTCACGTCTGAATGCCTGGCTCAAGCTCTGCTTCGTCAGCGGCTTCTTTTTGTCCATTCGCAGTACTTCATATGGGTCGGTCGTATCGAAGTCAAACTGAACCTTACTGTTATTCGAAGATTGCTTTGTTCGCTGCTGCTGCTGCTGCTGCTGCTGTTGCTGCTGCTGCCTCTGTTGTTGCTGCCTCTGTTGTTGCCTCTGCTGACCATCCTGATAATACTCTTGCTGCTGCTGTTGCCGCTGCTGCCTTCTAAAGTATTCGCCACGAGCACGAGCACGAGTAGTCCTGAAATTCTTCATCCCTTCCCCCCCAACGTCCTTGAAAGTGTCTCGCCACATCCACTCAGAGCTCTCTCGAGCTTCGTAGTCCTTCTCCTTCTGAGAATCCTCCCATGACTTCGTCTCCACGTAGAACGGGTACAGCAACTTCTTCGTAACCCCAAATAGCAGACCTGCCACCAAGAAAGTTGGCAATTTCGACAGTACAAAACGAATGACGGGGACGACCAGGTAGAATACAGTACCACTAGATCTACGGAAAGAGTTCATCTGTAAATCTGTATTCACGTTTCCTAACTTTCCTACCCAATTCAAGAACTCTCCCTGCGACGAGTTAGAATAATGAAGCGACGATAGCGGCAATCGGCATGCTATTTTTTGCTTTGTCCTCGCAACGTCTCACCTTGGTCTCGTCGCTGAGGAGACGGTGATCAGTCAGATGGTGGATGTCAGGGGCTTGTGCATTGGGGTCGCAACCTGAGATCGCAACTCGAAAGGGAAACCCCAACAGGCTGTACTCTACTATATAAACGGGAAGATAGGCACGGTTGGAGTTGATCAACTCGAATTTGTTGTCATAGTTTTCGTCGCCGACCTCTGACATTGCGACCCTCCAACAACTTGATCTGTGGCTGCTCCATGTGTCAAGCGCCACCTCCTCCCCTATGTATTCCCTTGTGGGAGCGAACGACGGGCCTCCGCTGTGAATTTTAAGCAGCCACCTGTCGTCGAAAATCTTCGCGCTGGCTATGTTCTCGCTGTTCGCGAACGTGTCCTCGTGGGCCGAGTTCGCCAATGACCTGCGGTAATTGTATCCGGCGTAGACTGGAACGCCCTGGTGGTACATAATTCTGTTCTTGGAGTCTTTCATGTTGAAGTCGAAGACGTAGAAGGGCATGTACGTGGGCGTTACATTGGTCGACTGCACCAGTTTGTCTATGCCCTGCTCGACAGTCCAGGCCCGGAAGGAAGAGGCGACAGAGGAGGAAGGCACAGTGAACGGAAGGCCCTTCAGGTTGAAAGATTTGTTGCGCGATCCATTCCGTGAGGAGAAGAACCTGTGTAAGACTGCGGTTTCGGAGGGCGACGTGCAGCGCGGAGTGAAGAGGCGCGGGTTGAAGAGGCGTGGAGAGAAAAGACGTGGATAACCGAGCATTATCTTCTCAATTCAGTGTATTCAGTTCAATCCACAGCAGCAGGACAGGTGTGTGTGTGTGTGTGTGTGTGTGTGTGTGTGTGTGTGTGTGGTGTGTGTGTTGGTGAACTCTCGATTATTGAAATTCGCAGCTTTTCTTCGCAACTTCCCAGTGAGTTTGGGATTTTTGGCAGTTCCATCTTGAATTGGTAATTAAACGAAAGAATCGGCAAGTTTTACTTCACATTCTTTGACGCGGGGTGTAATCTTCATATTACTATACGGCAAACAATTTTCTCCAATACTTTTGTGCGTGTGGGCTTCTCGCTTCAACTTTATAACTTTTCTCTCGCAGGCCGTTTTGCATTTCTCAAGAAAAGGCAGTGGCTAACCCTAACCGCCCCGAACCCGCAGGCATGCCCAAGTCAAAATCCCGTAAGGTTCGAAACGGCGACGAGAACGGCAAGTACGTCCTCTCCTTCGACGATGATGAAGAGGGGTTCGAGGCCGACAACCAGACGAAAGTGTCTGCTTTGACAATGAAGTCCGGCTGGGAGATGGCCTCCATGTACGAGAATCCGGACTACCTCGATCAGCCGACCATCGTACCTTACTTTACCATAATCATAACCGTGGCCCAGATATTCCTCTACTGCGGTTACCTCTTCAAAGAAAATGACTTCCAATTCTCCGCCTCCGACTCTTCCACTTACGACGCCATCGGCGGCCCCGAGTCCATGTGGTTATTCTCCGTATCTCCCTTCTCAGACTGCCAGAACGCACACGAGCAGTTATGGCGTTACGTTACGTACATAATGGTGCACGGTAACCTCGCGCATCTCCTCACGAACATGTTCATGCAAGGTGAGAGAAGAAAAAAAAGATAATGGGAAAGAAGATCCAGAGCGGGAAGACCGACAGTTTCACGTTAGGGAGACTCCTGAGCCGTAGACTTACTGGTCCTAACACCCCCCCCCCCCATTCCCCAGCCGTTTTAGGGGGTAGCCTCGAGTCCGTCCACGGTTTCATCCGTGTAAGTCTCCTCTACATAACGGCCGGAATCGCCGGCGGCCTAAACGTCACAATGTTCACCCCCAACATGACCGTCGTCGGCGCCTCCGGTGCAATTTACGGTCTGATCGGTGTATGCACTTCTAACCTCGTCCTTAACTGGGAAGACATGCCATTAAGGTGGTGGCGTATGGCGGTGTTAATTTTCTTCGTCGGCAACGAGTGGGCTATGTACTTCTACAGTCACGATCCTTTCACGAGTTACTGCGCCCACGCTGGCGGGTTCGTCTTCGGGATGCTCTTCTCGTTTCCTGTTCTCAAGAACTTCACAGTGACGAGGTGCGAGCGTGGGTTGAACGTAGTATGTTTGTTGTTAGCTTGTGGGATATGTTTCGTGTGGGTGAGTTGGTACCTCGCTCATCCCATTCCTTCAGCTGCTATCATAGGAGACAGGAAGGACACCTGCTGCACTAATATCCTGCGCTACGGCCTTCCCATCGACGACACGGTTAATGGCGACTACCAGTGCGTGACGTACGAGAAGGATTCTGCGACTTTACTTGATATTGACAATCAGATGCTGTTCCAAGTGGTTTCCGATCCGGACAGCGCGCCTGTGGGGGAGCAGTGGGTTGAGGTTGAATATTGATGAACGTTGATGACAATCTATGATGATAATGGAGTAAGAGGATAAGTTAAGAAGAACGCAACACTTTTTTATATCTGAAGTAGCCAACGTTCTTTTTTCTCCCCCTCTTTTCTTCTTTAACGCATTTTTCTTCTGTCTCTTCTCTTCCCCCTAAAGTCCCCCTACAAGTCATCATCGTCGTCATTGTCCGGCAGAGGTTGGGCTGCAGCCTGGGCGAGCTCTGCCTCGAAGCGCTGCTGTGTGGCCTGGTCGATCGTGAACTCGGCGGGCTGGAGCGCTGGCGCTTCGACGAAGTTCAGCTGGTTGTCCCCGGAGAGCTTCTTCGCCAGCCACAAGAAGGGCTTCTCGAAGTTATAGTTGCTCTTGGCGGATATATCGTAATACTGGAGGTTCTTCTTCCTATGGAACGTGATTTGCTTAGCCTTGACCTTCCTGTCCTTGATCTCGACCTTGTTTCCCGTGAGGACGATGGGGATGTTCTCGCAGACTCGGGTCAAGTCACGGTGCCAGTTGGGGACGTTTTTGTAGGTGATGCGGGAAGTCACGTCGAACATGATGATGGCGCACTGGCCCTGGATGTAGTATCCGTCGCGGAGTCCACCAAACTGGGGGTGGGGTGTGGGTGTGGGGGGGGGGAGAGGGGGAATGAGAGGGAAGGGAGGGGGGGGGGGGGGG